>ONZH01021914.1:0-73319 GCA_900303285.1 Rhinella marina | reverse complement strand
GGAAATGGCACTTCATACAGATGGCACTTCACTTTTGGCTGCTTTCCACGGTTGGAGAAGCAAAGTCCGGGTCAATCCACTTGCTGTTCATTTTGATTAGCGTCAGCCTGTCGGCATTGTCGGTTGACAGGCGGCTGCGCTTATCGGTTATAATGCCCCGGCTGCGCTGAACACCCTTTCTGATAGCACGCTGGTGGCAGGGCAGGCAAGCACCTCCAAGGCATACAGGGACAGTTCCAGCCACGTGTCCAACTTGGAGACCCAGTAAGTGTAGGACGCCGAGGGATTGGGGAGGACAGGGGTACGGTCTGCCAGGTACTCCCGCAAACATCCGCCGATACTTGTCCCTCCTGCTGATAGCGGGCCCCGCAGTAATGGAGTTGCACGAGGGGGTGCCATGAACGTGTCCCACACCTTGGAGAGTGTTCCCCTGGTGGCTGTGGGCCTGATCGATGTTGTGGGACTCTGGGAGACCCTCTCCTCTCTGCCGCCAGCGATGGTGGGTGGGAAAATCTCCATCATGTTCTGCACGAGTTCCCTCTGGTATTCCAGCAATCGATTCGTCCTCTCCTCTACCGGAATAAAAGAGGAGACGTTATCTTTATACCGGGGGTCCAGGATTGCGAAGACCCAGTACAGTTTGTTCTCCACTATCCGGACAACACGTGTGTCCCGGGAAAAGCAGCCCAGCATGAAGTCAGCCATGTGTGCCAGACTCTGAATAGGCATGACCTCACTGCCCCCACCAGAAGGATCACTTGCCATTTCCTCCTCTTCCTCTTCCGCCTCCTCTCCGCCCCATCCGCGCTGAACCAATGGGACGCACACAGCCTGACTGCTACCCTCGCCGCCAGCATCCTCCTCCTCTTCCACAGCCACCTCCACGTTGTCCTCCTCCTCATCCTCCTCCTCCTGCAACTGCCACCGTGAAGCAGACAAAAGTGTGGTCTGACTGTGTAGCTCCGTTGCGTCTCCTCCTACCCCCGTCTCCTCTGCGTGCAATGCGTTCTCCCTTATTGCGATGAGCGATTCTTTAAGGACGCATAGGAGCGGGATGGTTACGCTCACTATAGCGTCCTCGCTGCTGACCTTCTTATTGGACTCCTCAAAGATACGCAGTACATCGCATATGTCTGCCATCCATGGCCACTCGTGGTTGGCAAACTGAGGGAGTTGAGTTGGAGGCACGCGTGGATTCATAATCTGGTACTCCATCAATGCTCTCTGCTGCTCACACACCCTGGCCAACATGGAATAGGTGGAATTCCAGCGAGTCGGCAGGTCTCACAACAGCCGATGTTCAGGCAAATGGAGGCGTTGCTGGAGTTTTTTTAAGCTAGCAGCAGCTACAGTTGACTTCCGAAAGTGTGCGCACAAGCGCCGCACTTTCACCAGTAGCTCTGCCAGGTTGGGGTAAGTCTTTAGAAATTTTTGGACTACCAGATTAAAAACGTGGGCCAGGCATGGTACGTGTTCGAGTTCGGCAAGCTCCAGAGCCGCCACTAGGTTACGGCCGTTATCGCACACGACCATGCCTGGTCCTAGCTGCAGCGGCGACAGCCACATCTCCGTCTGCTGCAATATGGCGTCCCTCACCTCTCTGTCGCCCAAGCTGATGAGCTTAAGCACCGCCTGCTGACGTCTCCCCGCGCCAGTGCTGCAACGCTTCCAGCTAGCGGCTGAGGGCGATGTTAAGGCAGAGGAGGAGGAGGAGGAAGAGGAGGGGGGTTTATCAGAACCCGTGCTGGCAATCTTGGGCGGGGGTGGTAGGTAGGCCGTCTCTGTTTGCGACCCCGTCCCCGCTTCCACAACATTCACCCAGTGTGCCGTCAAAGAGATGTATCGTCCCTGGCCGCAAGCGCTTGTCCACGAGTCGGTGGTCAAGTGGACCTTTGCGCTGACTGCGTACCTCAGGGCCCGCCTGATGTTACGCGACACGTGCTGGTGCAGGGCGGGGACGGCACTCCGGGAAAAGTAGTGGCGGCTGGGGACAGAATAGCGAGGTGCGGCAGCCGCCATCAGGTCGCGGAAGGCCTGCGTCTCCACAAGCCTAAACGGCAACATCTCCAGGGCCAGCAGTTTGGAGATGTGGCAGTTTAAGGCTTGGGCTTGGGGGTGACTCGAGGCGTACTTCCGCCTGTGGTCGAACGCCTGCGAGATGGACAGTTGATGGGACGAGGAGTGTGAAGGTGCAGGCGAAGATGCGGGGGAAGGGGAGGCTGAAGGAGAAGGCCCCAAAGTAGCCGAGGCAGAGGCAGATGTGGAGGTGTCCTGGCTGGAGGTCTGGACTGCAGTGGCAGCACACAATAAAGGGGAAGAGGCAGTGGCAGGAAGACCTTGCGCAGGTTGTATTGCGTTTGCTCTCTCCCACTCAGCCCAGTGCTTGACTTCCAAGTGACGCCGCATGCCTGAGATTGTCATATTGCTCTTCTCAGAGCCCCTACTCAGTTTTGAGTGGCAGAGTGTGCAAACCGCGCTCAGTTTGTCATCCGCACAAACATTAAAAAATCTCCACACCACAGAAGTACGAGGCCTCGATGGGGGAGCTTCGCGCGACTGCCCGCTGCCGGAAACAGCTTCGGCCCTGCTGGCTGTGGCCTCACTTCTCAGTCTGGACTGTCCTCTGCCTGTGGACATCCCTCTGCCTGTGGACATCCCTCTGCCTCTGGACATCCCTCTGCCTCTTGCTGCCTTTTTCGGTGCTGCGCAGACCACCACCTCTCCACTGCTTTCCCCGCTGGACATCACCCCTGGCCAAGTGGGGTCGGTCATTTCGTCATCCACCACCTCCTCTTCCACTTCCTCACTCTGCTCCTCCTCCTGCTCACTGGACATTCCAACAGCCTCCCTTGATGGCAACTGCGTCTCATCATCATCATCGCTCATGATAACAGATGCTGGTTCAGGGTCCACATCAGCAGGAGATGGCGAATACTCAAGTGTTTGGGCATCACTACAAACAAATTCCTCTGCTAGCTCCTGGGATTCTTCCGGCACATCTGAAAAAGGACCCGAAAAGAGCTCCTGGGAGGGGTCAATGGTGGGATGACTCTGTTGGCCAGGTGTGGAGGAAGGAGGGTCAGAGTGAGACTGTGTGGATGACTGGCTGGTGGACAACTGTGTGGAAGCGCTATCGGCTATCCATTGCACCACCTGTTCAACCTGCTCAGGCCTCAACAGCGGTGTAACCCGCCCCCTGCTTAACTGTCCCATAAAGGCAGGGATTCTGGATGAGTGGGATCCTGGCTGACCCTCACCAGCACGCATTGTATCCCCACTGGCTTCAACAAGGCCCCCAACAGCATTTCCGCGCCCCCGTCCTCGTCCACGTCCGATTCCGCTAGCCCCCCTCCGCATTTTATTTTTTTTTGGTTACAATATTTTTCCTTCACAGCCGTGTACTAACAGTTCAGACGGTGTGTTTTAACACCACGTATATAAAAATATTTTGCAAGAGAACGCACAGTATAGGTGCCAATGAAAAGGCCAATTTTTTTTATATTTCTAGGTACACAGCCGTGTACTAACAGATCAGACGGTGTGTATTAACACCACGTATATAAAAATATTTTGCAAGAGAACGCACAGTACAGGTGCCAATGAAAAGGCATATTTTTTTTATATTTCTAGGTACATAGCCGTGTACTAACAGATCAGACGGTGGGCATTAACACCACGTATATAAAAATATTTTGCAAGAGAACGCACAGTACAGGTGCCAATGAAAAGGCCAATTTTTTTTATATTTCTAGGTACACAGCCGTGTACTAACAGATCAGACGGTGTGTATTAACACCACATATATAAAAATATTTTGCAAGAGAACGCACAGTATAGGTGCCAATGAAAAGGCCAATTTTTTTTATATTTCTAGGTACACAGCCGTGTACTAACAGATCAGACGGTGTGTATTAACACCACGTATATAAAAATATTTTGCAAGAGAACGCACAGTACAGGTGCCAATGAAAAGGCCTATTTTTTTAATATTTCTCGGCACACAGCCGTGTACTAACAGATCAGACGGTGGGTATTAACACCACGTATATAAAAATATTTTGCAAGAGAACGCACAGTACAGGTGCCAATGAAAAGGCCTATTTTTTTTATATTTCTAGGTACACAGCCGTGTACTAACAGATCAGACGGTGGGTATTAACACCATGTATATAAAAATATTTTGCAAGAGAACGCACAGTACAGGTGCCAATGAAAAGGCCAATTTTTTTATATTTCTAGGTACACAGCCGTGTACTAACAGATCAGACGGTGGGTATTAACACCACGTATATAACAATATTTTGCAAGAGAACGCACAGTACAGGTGCCAATGAAAAGGCCAATTTTTTTTATATTTCTAGGTACACAGCCGTGTACTAACAGATCAGACGGTGTGTATTAACACCACGTATATAAAAATATTTTGCAAGAGAACGCACAGTACAGGTGCCAATGAAAAGGCCAATTTTTTTTATATTTCTAGGTACATAGCCGTGTACTAACAGATCAGACGGTGGGCATTAACACCACATATATAAAAATATTTTGCAAGAGAACGCACAGTACAGGTGCCAATGAAAAGGCCAATTTTTTTTATATTTCTAGGTACACAGCCGTGTACTAACAGATCAGACGGTGTGTATTAACACCACATATATAAAAATATTTTGCAAGAGAACGCACAGTATAGGTGCCAATGAAAAGGCCAATTTTTTTTATATTTCTAGGTACACAGCCGTGTACTAACAGTTCAGACGGTGTGTATTAACACCACGTATATAAAAATATTTTGCAAGAGAACGCACAGTACAGGTGCCAATGAAAAGGCCTATTTTTTTTATATTTCTAGGTACACAGCCGTGTACTAACAGATCAGACGGTGGGTATTAACACCACGTATATAAAAATATTTTGCAAGAGAACGCACAGTACAGGTGCCAATGAAAAGGCCAATTTTTTTTATAATTCTAGGTACACAGCCGTGTACTAACAGATCAGACGGTGGGTATTAACACCACGTATATAAAAATATTTTGCAAGAGAACGCATAGTACAGGTGCCAATAAAAAGGCCAATTTTTTTAATATTTCTAGGTACACAGCCGTGTACTAACAGATCAGACGGTGGGTATTAACACCACGTATATAAAAATATTTTGCAAGAGAACGCACAGTACAGGTGCCAATGAAAATGCCAATTTTTTTTATATTTCTAGATACACAGCCGTGTACTAACAGATCAGACGGTGTGTATTAACACCACTTATATAAAAATATTTTGCAAGAGAACGCACAGTAAAGGTGCCAATGAAAAGGCCTATTTTTTTAATATTTCTCGGCACATAGCCGTGTACTAACAGTTCAGACGGTGGGTATTAACACCACGTATATAAAAATATTTTGCAAGAGAACGCACAGTACAGGTGCCAATGAAAAGGCCTATTTTTTTAATATTTCTAGGTACACAGCCATGTACTAACAGATCAGACGGTGTGTATTAACACCACGTATATAAAAATATTTTGCAAGAGAACGCACAGTACAGGTGACAATGAAAAGGCCTATTTTTTTTATATTTCTAGGTACACAGCCGTGTACTAACAGATCAGACGGTGTGTATTAACACCACGTATATAAAAATATTTTGCAAGAGAACGCACAGTACAGGTGCCAATGAAAAGGCCTATTTTTTTAAAATATTTCTAGGTACATAGCCGTGTACTAACAGATCAGACGGTGTGTATTAACACCACGTATATAAAAATATTTTGCAAGAGAACGCACAGTACAGGTGCCAATGAAAAGGCCTATTTTTTAAATATTTCTCAGCACACAGCCGTGTACTAACAGATCAGACGGTGTGTATTAACACCACGTATATAAAATATTTTGCAAGAGAACGCACAGTACAGGTGCCAATGAAAAGGCCTATTTTTTTAATATTTCTAGGTACACAGCCGTGTACTAACAGATCAGACGGTGTGTATTAACACCACGTATATAAAAATATTTTGCAAGAGAACGCACAGTACAGGTGACAATGAAAAGGCCTATTTTTTTATATTTCTAGGTACACAGCCGTGTACTAACAGATCAGACGGTGTGTATTAACACCACGTATATAAAAATATTTTGCAAGAGAACGCACAGTACAGGTGCCAATGAAAAGGCCTATTTTTTTTAAATATTTCTAGGTACATAGCCGTGTACTAACAGATCAGACGGTGTGTATTAACACCACGTATATAAAAATATTTTGCAAGAGAACGCACAGTACAGGTGCCAATGAAAAGGCCAATTTTTTTTATATTTCTAGGTACACAGCCGTGTACTAACAGATCAGACGGTGTGTATTAACACCACGTATATAAAAATATTTTGCAAGAGAACGCACAGTACAGGTGCCAATGAAAAGGCCTATTTTTTTAATATTTCTCGGCACATAGCCGTGTACTAACAGTTCAGACGGTGTGTATTAACACCACGTATATAAAAATATTTTGCAAGAGAACGCACAGTACAGGTGCCAATGAAAAGGCCAATTTTTTTTACATTTCTAGGTACACAGCCGTGTACTAACAGATCAGACAGTGTGTATTAACACCACGTATATAAAAATATTTTGCAAGAGAACGCACAGTACAGGTGCCAATGAAAAGGCCAATTTTTTTTATATTTCTAGGTACACAGCCGTGTACTAACAGATCAGACGGTGTGTATTAACACCACGTATATAAAAATATTTTGCAAGAGAACGCACAGTTCAGGTGCCAATGAAAAGGCCTATTTTTTTTAATATTTCTCGGCACACAGCCGTGTACTAACAGTTCAGACGGTGGGTATTAACACCACGTATATAAAAATATTTTGCAAGAGAACGCACAGTACAGGTGACAATGAAAAGGCCTATTTTTTTAATATTTCTAGGTACACAGCCGTGTACTAACAGATCAGACGGTGTTTATTAACACCACGTATATAAAATTATTTTGCAAGAGAACGCACAGTAAAGGTGACAATGAAAAGGCCTATTTTTTTAATATTTCTAGGTACACAGCCGTGTACTAACAGATCAGACGGTGTGTATTAACACCACGTATATAAAATTATTTTGCAAGAGAACGCACAGTACAGGTGCCAATGAAAAGGCCTATTTTTTTTATATTTCTAGGTACACAGCCGTGTACTAACAGATCAGACGGTGTGTATTAACACCACGTATATAAAAATATTTTGCAAGAGAACTCACAGTACAGGTGCCAATGAAAAGGCCTATTTTTTTATATTTCTAGGTACACAGCCGTGTACTAACAGATCAGGCGGTGTGTATTAACACCACGTATATAAAATTATTTTGCAAGAGATCACACAGTACAGGTGCCAATGAAAAGGCCTATTTTTTTTATATTTCTAGGTACACAGCCGTGTACTAACAGATCAGACGGTGTGTATTAACACCATGTATATAAAATTATTTAGCAAGAGAACGCACAGTACAGGTGCCAATGAAAAGGCCTATTTGTTTTATATTTCTAGGTACACAGCCGTGTACTAACAGATCAGACGGTGTGTATTAACACCAGGTATATAAAAATATTTTGCAAGAGAACTCACAGTACAGGTGCCAATGAAAAGGCATATTTTTTTTATATTTCTAGGTACACAGCCGTGTACTAACAGATCAGACGGTGTGTATTAACACCACGTATATAAAATTATTTTGCAAAAGATCGCACAGTACAGGTGCCAATGAAAAGGCCTATTTTTTTTATATTTCTAGGTACACAGCCGTGTACTAACAGATCAGACGGTGGGTATTAAAACCACGTATATAAAAATATTTTGCAAGAGAACGCACAGTACAGGTGCCAATGAAAAGGCCTATTTTTTTTATATTTCTAGGTACACAGCCGTGTACTAACAGATCAGATGGTGGGTATTAACACCACGTATATAAAAATATTTTGCAAGAGAACGCACAGTACAGGTGCCAATGAAAAGGCCTATTTTTTTTATATTTCTAGGTACACAGCTGTGTACTAACAGATCAGACGGTGTGTATTAACACCACGTATATAAAATTATTTTGCAAGAGAACGCACAGTACAGGTGCGAATGAAAAGGCTTATTTTTTTTATATTTCTAGGTACACAGCCGTGTACTAACAGATCAGACAGTGGGTATTAACACCACGTATATAAAAATATTTTGCAAGAGAACGCACAGTACAGGTGCCAATGAAAAGGCCTATTTTTTTATATTTCTAGGTACACAGCCGTGTACTAACAGATCAGACGGTGGGTATTAACACCACGTATATAAAAATATTTTGCAAGAGAACGCACAGTACAGGTGCCAATGAAAAGGCCTATTTTTTTATATTTCTAGGTACACAGCCGTGTACTAACAGATCAGACGGTGGGTATTAACACCACGTATATAAAAATATTTTGCAAGAGAACGCACAGTACAGGTGCCAATGAAAAGGCCTATTTTTTTTATATTTCTAGGTACACAGCCGTGTACTAACAGATCAGACGGTGTGTATTAACACCACGTATATAAAATTATTTTGCAAGAGATCGCACAGTACAGGTGCCAATGAAAAGGCCTATTTTTTTATATTTCTAGGTACACAGCCGTGTACTAACAGATCAGACGGTGGGTATTAACACCACGTATATAAAAATATTTTGCAAGAGAACGCACAGTACAGGTGCCAATGAAAAGGCCTATTTTTTTTATATTTCTAGGTACACAGCCGTGTACTAACAGATCAGACGGTGGGTATTAACACCACGTATATAAAAATATTTTGCAAGAGAACGCACAGTACAGGTGCCAATGAAAAGGCCTATTTTTTTTATATTTCTAGGTACACAGCCGTGTACTAACAGATCAGACGGTGTGTATTAACACCACGTATATAAAATTATTTTGCAAGAGAACGCACAGTACAGGTGCCAATGAAAAGGCCTATTTTTTTTATATTTCTAGGTACACAGCCGTGTACTAACAGATCAGACGGTGGGTATTAACACCACGTATATAAAAATATTTTGCAAGAGAACGCACAGTACAGGTGCCAATGAAAAGGCCTATTTTTTTTATATTTCTAGGTACACAGCCGTGTACTAACAGATCAGACGGTGGGTATTAACACCACGTATATAAAAATATTTTGCAAGAGAACGCACAGTACAGGTGCCAATGAAAAGGCCTATTTTTTTTATATTTCTAGGTACACAGCCGTGTACTAACAGATTAGACGGTGGGTATTAACACCACGTATATAAAAATATTTTGCAAGAGAACGCACAGTACAGGTGCCAATGAAAAGGCCTATTTGTTTTATATTTCTAGGTACACAGCCGTGTACTAACAGATCAGACGGTGTGTATTAACACCACGTATATAAAATTATTTTGCAAGAGATTGCACAGTACAGGTGCCAATGAAAAGGCCTATTTTTTTTATATTTCTAGGTACACAGCCGTGTACTAACAGATCAGACGGTGGGTATTAACACCACGTATATAAAAATATTTTGCAAGAGAACGCACAGTACAGGTGCCAATGAAAAGGCCTATTTGTTTTATATTTCTAGGTACACAGCCGTGTACTAACAGATCAGACGGTGGGTATTAACACCACGTATATAAAATTATTTTGCAAGAGATTGCACAGTACAGGTGCCAATGAAAAGGCCTATTTTTTTATATTTCTAGGTACACAGCCGTGTACTAACAGATCAGACGGTGGGTATTAACACCACGTATATAAAAATATTTTGCAAGAGAACGCACAGTACAGGTGCCAATGAAAAGGCCTATTTTTTTATATTTCTAGGTACACAGCTGTGTACTAACAGGTCAGACAGTGGGTATTTACACCTGGTATACAAAAAGGGTATTGCAGGCACACAGAACCCAGAACACTAGAGCCAAATAAACTGTATTTAAAAAAATAAAAAAATAAAACAGCCATATACTGCCAGATCAGATGGTGCATATACACACTAGGTATATAACAGGGTTTTGCAGCCAAAAAGAACGCAGAACAGTAGTGCCAAATATAGTTTGGTATGTAGCAGAGCACCTAATACACCACTAATGCCTCTCTCTGTCCCTACTCCAGCAGCTATCCCTTAATACAGCAGCCGTTCTCTGCAGAGTGTATATTGTAGTAAAGCTATCACTGTACTGCACTATAGTAGCCCTGATAAGGGCTTTTAATCACGCTCCTGCCTGTCCAACAGCTAAAACCTATCTCTCCCTTCTCCAGCCTATCTCTCCCTTCTCCAGCCTCTGTCCCTGACTAAGTTCACGCAGCATATGCGTACGAGCAGGAAGAGCTGAGTTTTTAATATTCGAGGTCACATGGTTTTTCCAGCCAATCCATGTAGACGCCGTTTTCGCGGTGCCAGCGTGCTCCGCGGGCCTGTCATACCCCCCCTGCATGGTGATTGGTGGAAAAAGAGCGCCAGGGAAGGTGGGAGGGGAAACGAATTCTAAGTGCGCCATCGCCGTTATACTCGATTGAAATCGAGTATGCCGAATAGCGTAGTATTCGATCGAATACTGGCTCGATCGAACACTACTCGCTCATCTCTATTAAAAAACACACTGCACCATCACATGTGCTGTGCTTTTTCATATAAGAATGCTTCCAAAAATGTTCCCTTGTTGGGGGCACATGGTGTTTTGGGAAAAAAAAAACAGTGGCTTGTTTGGACAAAGTATTAATGTAAGAAGAAAGAATGACTTGTCCTGCACAAGATTCCAAGATGTCCTGCACAGCAGTAATATGATGGCAGGAGTGGCAGCAGCAGCCATATGGTACGAAACATGACGGTAGGAAGGCAGACAGCTTATTCATTTTAACAAAAACAATGTTTTGGACACCGGAGGAGGACAACTTTGCCCATTTGAATGTCACAAAGTCCCCTGCTGTGCTGAAAACCCTCTCTAAGATGACACTGGAGGATGGACAAGAGAGAACAGAGAGAGCATTTTGGGCCAGTTTGTGCACTGTTCCAATTTGGCGGCCCAGAAGTCCATGGCGTCAGGGAACATAGTATGTGCTGTAAAAAGGCTTCTGCTGCTTGTGGTAGCAGAGATGGCAGAAGGTGGGTGTTGCAGTAATCAAATTGCTTGATGGCAAGGATATGGATGTCATTACGTAAGCAAGCAGCCTCTGTGTTCATAATGAGAAAAGAAACTGAGCTTTTTTCTTGCAGGGTTTTTTTAATGCCAGGCTGAGTTGCTGCAGCAGTAAGCACTAAGTAACTGTATTAAACACAGCGCTACCAGCATTCCCCCACCCCCCATCTACACATCTATATCTCTCTATCTCCACAATTATATCTATCTCTCCCTATAGTTTTCCCATCAAACTACATTAGTGGCTTGTTTCTATAATCATTTTTTTTGTCAGACACTGCCAGACACACTCCTTCCAGGTAAGAAGCTCAAGACAGTACCCTTCTCAGTCAGCATGGGGATCTCCCTTCCTACTGTCCCCGTGATTGGCTGACAAGCCCTCCACCCCCATTTCATCCCAGTATCATGTGTTTCCTTATCTTCTTGCTCTTTCATTAATTTACAGTCATAGAAAAAAAAAGTGGTCTAAAATGGCAGAAAATGCTCAAAAACCCCATATGCTGTTGCGCATTTATGACCGGGGGAGCAAATCCTGCACATGTGGTCCGCTGCTGAACGTAATCCCCAGCAAAAATGCATACAATGGAGGATGCCTGCAGCGGACCACATGTACCACAACAACATCCTACACAGGATAACCAAGTGTGCGGATGTGACAAACTATATAACAAAAATTCACAGAAAATGGTGCACTACAACGGTGAATGCAATTGACAATATATGGCTAACCCTCACACTGATGTTAAAATGAGACTTTCGCCAATATATTCTTATATCAAGAACATACCGGAGCCCGAGCACCCCGTCAAGGTATCTCAAGTGGCACGGGACCTAACGCTCATCCTACTATGTTATAGGTAATTGCAGATAGGGGCATGAAGTCCGACACACAGCAACCAGCTCCCAGTTACCTCCAGCGTGAAATCACACATACGATGGGAGGGGGGTGGAGGCTGTGAGTCCATCTTAACCCTGACGTCATGTGACCCAAGCTGCATTGATTTGACTAATGGGCAACATTCAGGTGCACCTTTGCAGCCTAGGTCACATTTTAACATCAGTGTGAGGGTTAGCCATATATTGTCAATTGCATTCACCGTTGTAGTGCACCATTTTCTGTGAACTTTCATTAATTTACCCAACAATATTCAAAGTAAAATGAAGCTGGCCATGGTTTCTACGACTGGTAAAAGCTTCGGATTTGTTTGGCAGATTAAATTTTGTGAAATTAATTTATAATCAATTTGCTCATCTCTAATAATAAACTTTATTCAATACATAAATGTAAGATGAAAAATGAGCCACACAAAAGACAGAGGCAGCAATTACAATGTACAATGTAATGTCTCATATGGAAAGCACATAGCGGTAAGGCAGTATACAATATATACAATTCATATAACGTGTACTGTGCAGTATGAAACAGTATACTAACTAACTGCTACAAATATAATAATGGAACCATTGCTGTAACTAAAAGTAGACAAAATCATAAACCAACATACGTACCAACAGTCAGTGAAGTGTCAGTCACCCACATTTGCTTTCAAGCACTCGGATGACACTGGACTTCATCTGGGGGGTGGCACCATACAAGGGTTGCCAAACGTCCAGAAATATCTGGACAGTCTGTAAAAAATAGGCACCTTTTTTCCTGTGTCCATGAAAAAAAATAGATGTCTTCGTGATTTTTCTGAGGCTGGTGGTTGTTGATTAGATTATTTTGGTGGCAATTCTCATCATTTTACAGCTCACAGTAAATTCTGGTAATGAGTACTTATCAGTATATTGAGCTTTAGACATGTATTATGTAGAATGTTTATCATTCATTTTGGATTTTCAAAAAAATGTTATCTGTCCGTGATTTTGTTATAAGTTGTCCAGAAAAAAGAAAAATTCTGGTTGGCAACCCTGCATCATACCCACAAGTCATGAAATTTAGGCTCCTCCCTGCCAGTCAGGACCTAATTATCATTGCAAGTGAATAAAGTGGGAGGACTGAACACACCCCTGGATCATGTACACCACAGATTTAAGTGTCCCCATAGTCCTTCCATTATCTGTATATGATGTTAAACATGTCACAAGTATGCCGTTTACATGACATCTATTGAAGGTGTCTGCACATACAGAGGCTGATGTGTCCAAAGAGCTGAGTGCACATCAAAGCAGTTCAGTCTCACCGCATATATAAAATCCTATAACAAGACCAACCCCTTGTGGGGAAATAAATGTACTGCTACTATGAACCAAAGCAATGATCCCTTACAAAAGGTTTGGAACATTAAACATACATAGTTAAAAAGAGGAAACAGAACTATCATAAGTAAAAATAATTATAAAACTCAAATCATACATTAAATAGGTTGTGCAAGAATGAGTTGTTTTTTTTTTTTTTTTGGCAAACCTCTCCCAGTTGGCCGGACCTGTAATGGAAAGCTTACCTACTTCCCAAAGCTGGCTCCCTGCTCCTTCTCCTCTTAGCCTGCAGTGTTTCTTCGGTCTCCCTCACTGTAAACATCCAGTTAGACATCGTTGCAGCCAATTACTGGCCACGGCAGAGACCGGATCCCCTAGCGTCATGTGACTGTTTGTCATGATGTAAGGGAATCAGGTCACCGCCGCAGCCAGTGCTTGGCCAAGTCAAGGTCAAACTGGATGTTTACAACGATGGAGCCCAGCAGAGCATCGTAGATAGGAAGGAGAAGGAGCGGGGAGCCAGTGCTGGGTGGTCCAGCCAAGTGAGGTGGGGGATAGTTTGCCAAATACTCCCCCCCCATTCTTGCGCAACCCATTTAAGTAAAATGTATATATTGAACAATGCAATAATAATGAAATTGTAGCGTTAAAAGCGGACATATAGTACCATGACCTCCAACTCTGTGGATAGGTAGGTGCCCAAAGTGATAATAGTTTGAAAGGAAGTATATATGAAATATAACAAGCAAAAAATATTTACCGATTCCAAGCAAAGATATGCTAGAGACCAGAAGATATTTGAATGTATGCTCAAAACATGCTGTATAAGTACAAATGACAATATACTAATACAAAATATGGACTAAAAAGATGTGGAAATATCATGCCATACAACTGAGCATGAAGAATATGTAAACAGATCTGCAAATAAAGACAGCACTGCATGAAAATGTATTAGTATTTATTTTAGTGCTATAACCTTCTTGCTTACACAATTGGTTGTCTAACTATGTACCATATTTTTCACCCCATAAGACGTAAAGTGTCTCCCCTCAAATGTGGGGAAAATGCCAGTGCGTCTTATGGGGTGAATACTAATGAGTGATGTCATTATGGAAGCGCTCATTAGTACCAGAGGACTGGAAAGCGGTAAATGCTGCTCTCCCCATGCTCAGTACTCCTCGCTTACTGGTCCTCTGCTGTCAGCTGTGCTGCTACTGCGCACAGCTTGAGGACATCAGCGCTCTGTGACCTCACCCTGTGCACGTAGGGTCACAACAGAGTGAACGGCAGGAAGAGATGGAGCTGGATCCGGGGAGTGGAGGAGGCGGCAGCGGCTTGAGCAGGAGAGATAAGTGGATTTTTTAAAATTTGCTCTGAGCAAGGGGTCTGTACTGAGGTCTGGGAGTCATTTACATTTGGGGGTCTGATCTGAGGGCTGAATGGGGCGGTTATTCATAATGGGGCAGTGATCTGAGGTCTGGGGGCTCATTCACATTTGGGCTCTGATCTGAGATCTGATTGGGGGTCATTCACATTGGGGTCTTAGCTGAGGTCTGATTTGGGGTCTGATCTGAGGTCCTATTAACATCAGGGTCTCAGCTGAGGTCTGATTGATGGTCTTATTAACATTGGGGTCTGAGCTAAGGTCTGATTAAGGGTCTTATTAACTTTGGAGTCTGAGCTGAGGTCTGATTGAAGGTCTTATTAACATTGGGGGTCTGATTGGGGCTGTGAGCTGAGGTCTAATGAAAAATATTTTTTTCTTATTCTCCTCTTCTAAAATCTAGGTGTGTCTTATGGGCAGGTGAGTCTTATAAGGCGAAAAATATGGTAACTACTGTGTAATGGTGGAAATTTATAATCTTTATGATCTCGAGTGCTGCTGCAATTATTTGGCAGGGTGTATGGTGAATCTCGACCATTGTCTTTGCATATCTGTGGGTTTTTATCTATACATTTTGCAATTTCCTTCTGAGGAAAAAATAAGTATATGTACTGTCCCACAGACAGAGGTACATAGGAACTATTGCTGTGATAGCCTCGGATCCTTCAGAGGGACTGAAGCTGCCATGAGGAAAAACGTCTGCCCTAATTGCCATGCTAGGGAGCCATTCAGCACTCCCAGGGACAGCACATGTTGGGAAGGGGTTAAAGGAGTTGTCTGAGTGTTTAATATTGATGACCTACTCTCAGGACAGGTCATCAAACAGAGATGTGAGCACCGCCACCTTCTTGCAGTAAACCAAGCATAAAAAAACAGATATGTCGCTATCTTGTTTTAACTGGCAGATAAATATTTTGGTGATACTAAATGCACCAAGGGTGAGTCCAAGCCACACTGTCCACCCTCGCTGTTTCTACTTCCTCTGCCAGCCCCTTACTCTCTTTCTCGATTGACAGGGGCAGGCAAGACACCACTGAAAAAGCCCACAGAAGGACAATTTACCACACTAGTTTGCCCAGAGAAGACCAGGGAGTGGTGACTGCAAGAAGAGCCACTGGATCTGCAGAGTGGCAGCGCAGTCCTGAGGTGGAGATGTAAGTTCATTTAATTATTTATTTACTGTCTCATGGGGTCTGATCTGAGGTCTAATGAGGAGTTGGGGTCTGATCTGAGGTCTGATGGAGGTCTGATGCCTAATAATGGAGGTCTAATATGATGTCTAATAATCAATGGGGGTCTGATCTGAGTTCTTATGGGGGTTAGATAAGGAAGAGGGGTCTGATCTGAGGTCTGATGAGGAATGGGGGTCTGATCTGAGGTCTGATGAAGATTGGGGGTCTCATTGGGAGGTCTGATCTGAGGTCTGATGAGGATTGATGATTTAATGAAGATTAGGGGGTTTGATCTGAGGTCTGAAGAGGATTTGAGGTCTGATTTGGGGGTCTGATCTGAGGTCTCATAAACAATATTTTTTTTCTTATTTTCTTCCTCTAAAACCGAGGTGCATCTTATAGTCTGGTCTTATGGCATGAAAATTACGGTAAGTTATAGCATTTGAAATCCAGAGATCAATAATCAAATCAGTCTGCATCCTTAAAGGGGTTGTCCGGGTTCAGAGAAGAACCCGGACATACCTGCAATTTCACCCAGGCAGCCCGCCTGAAGAGGGCATCGGAGCATCCTATGCTCCGATGCCCTCCTTTGCCCTGCGCTAATTAGCGCAGGGCAAAGGAATTTAGCCAGGTTCCGGTGACGTACCGGTCCCTGCCGGGCAGAGGCTTCCGCCCGGCAGTGAGCCGGTGATGTCATCGGCGCTGATGGACGGGCTTTAGCGCTGCCCTAGCCAGTAAAACGGCTAGGGCAGCGCTAAAGCCGGCCCACTAAGGCCGGTGACGTATTTATAAACAAAAGAGACCTTGCCCTGCGCGATCTAGCGCAGGGCAAGGGGGGGGCATCGGAGCATGAGATGCTCCGATGTCCTCTTCAGGCAGGCTGCCTGGGTGAAATTGCAGGTATGTCCGGGTTCTTCTCTGAACCCGGACAACCCCTTTAAGGATTTAAAACTTTAACGTATGTATATACAGGAATACTGTGTTTAATTCTGGAGACCTCACCTGCAAAAGGATATTGCTAAAATAGAACGGGTCCAAAGAAGAGCTACAAAAATGGTGGAAGGTCTAAAGCATAGAACTTATCAAGAAAGACTCTGAGTTCTTAATATGTATAGTATGGAGGAAAGAAGAGAAAGGAGGGACATGATTGAAACCTTTAAATATGTTAAAGGACTGAATAAAGTTCAGGAGGGAAGGGTTATTAATAAGAAACAGAACACAAGAACAAGGGGGCACAATCTGAGGTTAGTTGGGGGAAAAATCAAGAACAACATTAGAAAATATTATTTCACTGAAAGAGTAGTAGAAGCTTGGAACAAACTTCCAGCAGAGGTGGTTGATACATCCACAGTAACTGAATTTAAACATGCCTGGGATAAATATGTATCTATCCTAAGATAACAATAAAGGAATAATAAAAGGGCAGACTAGATGGACCAGGTGGTCTTTTTCTGCCGTCAATCTTCTATGTTTCTAAGATGCTTCTGTAGTGCAGTGTAGTCTGTTTGGCCACCAGATGTCACCAATTCTTAAAACTGCAATATTTGCATTTCAGACCTGAAAAACAAGAATATCACAATCAGGACTGGACTGGCTATAGACTTTACCAGAAAAATTTACAGATGTGCCAGTGCCCAGGCGCCACCTGGGGTCCTCCTAATGACCTCTGGCCATCTGAAAATCCCAGCATTAATGAATGCAGCCTTAGATACTTGGCTGAGTGGGCCTTTACAAAGCAGACATCACTGGATATAATAGGTTTGTAGTGCTCTGTTCTCCTGTGTGCTTTGTAGCACTGATAGTGTGGGGGCATATCTACTAAGGTAGCACCAGGAGCATAGCTATAGGGGGTGCAAAGGTAGCAGTTGTTACCAGGCCCAGGAGCCTAAAGACCCTTGTGCCGCATAAGAAGACACTGGTATTATAGAAAGTGCATGCTGGTCAAGTTACAGGTCTGGCTAGAGTGAAGGGGTTAGGTCAAGAATTTGGCATGGTGGGGGGTTGCGATTTCAGTTTTTGCCTCTGACAGCATGAAGGCTATGTGCTCTCCTGCCCCGGCCACAAAGCACTGAGGGAAGGTGGGCCGAGCTGAACTCTTATTCCAGGGCCCATGAGTCTTGAGCCTTTATTAAAACTGGAATTTCATAAACTGGTCTTAATCTTAATCCCCTACTGGTGTCAGATATGCCAAAATTATCATAGAATAGGTCATCAGTAGGGGTAAGCGAATCGACTTCGGATGCTCCGTACAGTATTAGAATGTATTGGCTCAGATGAGCCAAAGTTATTAATTTGCAAGACTTCGGGTAATAAATTTGTAAATTAATTTTTACTGCAAAAAAGCCTTTGTACCGAACTCTGTTTTGGTTCCAAGGTACCATTGGAACCGAACCCGAGTTCGGTACAAAGTTTTTTACAGTAGAAATTAATTTCTGAAGTTATTACCCAAAGTCTTATAAAACTTCGTGAAGTAATAACTTTGGCTCATCGGAGCCAATATATTCTAATACTATACGGAGTGATTGCTCCGTACAGTATTCTAACAAAGTTTTATGTCAATCGACTTTGGATGAAGCATCCGAAATCTATTCGGTCATCCCTAGTGATCACTATGTGATTGGTGGATGTCTGATCCCCAGCACCCACTCCTATCAGCTGTGTGAAGAGGCTGCAGTACTCCAGTGAGAAATGCGGTTTCCTCACAGTTTACAATGCACAGCGCCATCCAGTGGATAGCAGATGTGCTTGGTATTACAGCTCACTTGAACGGGACTGAGCTGCACCTCGGGTATGTGACCAATGAATGTGATGTTACTTGGCTTGAAAGAGGCCGCAGCGCTCACAGAGCTCTATTGTCTTGTCAAACGGTGGGGGTGCCAGGAGTCAGACTCCCACCATCAGATAATGATGACCTATTCTGAGGATAGCACTTGCCAAACACGATCAGCTCACCCAATCAGCCTTTCCTTTAGCCAGTGTCCGGAAACTGCTTGAATTGCGTATTCATCGATGAAAGAATCTGAAATTAAATCTTCAATATCTTATTAGAGTGTAAACATGGATAAACCCCCCCCCCAAAAAAAAAACTCCAGTCCAACTGTAAGGTCTTAAAGTGGTTGTCTCAGCAAGTGACATTTATCATGTAGAGGAAGTTAATACCAAGAACTTACGAATGTATTGAGATTGTCCATATTGCTTCGTTTGCTGGCTTGATTAATTTTTCCATCACATTAGATACTGCTTGTATCCTGAGTTCATGGCCACAGCTGCAGCGCAGATACGAGGTGGCCAAGACTGGAGCTGCTGCGCTTGCGAGCCTATGCAAATTCCCACAATCCTGCCAGCAGAGAGGCCAGCGCCTTTTCCTATAGTGTGCAAGCACGAGCACCACTGCTTACAACCCAACCAAAACCCCTTGAAACGAGCAGTGTATAATGCGATTAAAAAATGAATCAAGCAAGCAAAGGGAGCAATATGGACAATCACAATACATTAGTATGGGCCTTGTATTGACTTCCTCTACATGATAAATGCCATTTGCTGAAGTGAGACAACCCCTTTAATCATAACATGTCAAAAAACTGACTTTAAACACCTTATATAGGGTACACCTCCACTTTACTAACATCTATTTATATTCAAAATGTAATGGATTACAATCTGCACATTAGGACAGGTTACACATTATTATGATTAATCAGAAATGACATATTAGATCATGTCTTGGATTAAAGCCACAGGGATATTCCATATAAAGAGCAAATATTCAAATAGCCTAAGGACATAGCAGTTTTCTTTTACCATCTCCTCATGTTAACCCTTTGAAAGGGATGGTAAAAGAAAACTGCTATGCCCTTAGGCTTTTTGGATATTTTTGGGTAACCCCAAGCAAGGGAGGAAATGGAAAAAGAAAACTGCTACACAATGGGGCTTTTTGGACATTTGCTCTGAATACGAGACGCCCCGTTGGCTTTAAACCAAAACATGATCTCATATGTAATTTCTGATTAATCATAATTATGTCTATCTAGTTCTAATGCGCTAATTATATTAACCTTTCTTGTGCTGGTGCGCACTCTCTGGTGTAGGTTTGCTGGGGCTAGCTGTAACAAAGTCATTTTTCAGTGGTCTTGCAGACGTTGTAGACCCTCAGTAGTGATAAGGCACAAAAGTAGAATCCTGTTTGTGATGCCAATTGCAACACGTCGCCCCCCCCAGGGACGATTGTGTACCAGGTCTATAGGAATTCCAAGTGGTGTTGTGTGGTCTTAATAGTCTGTGTGTGTGTCACGGTGCTCTTACCTGGATACCGTCACTCCTCAGGGTTAGCCCCCGAAGCAATAAAAGGGATGAGTAATGGTGGAGGTTGAGAATAAATTGAGCCCAGACTTTCATAAAGTTCAACAGCTTTACTTGCATCAAATTATATACAGACAATATTCAGACTTTCTCTTGGTTTGAGCAGGCCTTGACATAAACTGGCAGGCAAACTTGATAACTCTGCTTTCTCTCTCTCTACTGTGCTAAACTCGGCTTTATTGGTAATCAATAAGGAGTCAGGGTGCTCTATGAGTTGCTTCTCTCTGGAGGGACTCCTGCCGCAGGAGGCTGGCCTCGCTGCTACATCTCGCCAAGTCTGCATCTGACGCTGCCCTTGCTTAGACTGACTAGATACTTTCTGCTGCCCCTCCCTTGGTAGGAAATGGGACTAGCCCACTTCTGCCCAAAAGGGGAAGAATGGAATGGTAAGTTCCATTCTATCTAAAGATCTCTCTGCCCGCTGCCACCTGCTGGTGAACCAGGCACATTACATGAACATAACAGTTTCAGAGCAATAATATTAATGCACAGTGACAAAGGACCTGGAATAAATACACAGATGACATTGTGGTTAGCCCATTAGCCCAGAAAGTAGCAGTGTGTAGGAATGGTAATGCCACTCCGGGATATTACAATAGTAATCCATTACATGTTTTGAATACAAATGTGTTGTTTTTAATGTTTTCATTTTTGTAATTACAAGCGGTTACTGAGATCTTTGATGGGGTAGTAAAGGGCGTGTATACCCAATATAAGGCACTTAAATTCAGTTTTTTAGCATGTTATGATTAATACCATGCTTCATTGAAATGTCTAAGCAATTGTACAAGAGTTTTTAGGAAGAGTTCACATATCGATTTTCCATTCTTCTGATCCATCATAAAAACAGAAGAAAAAACGGATCCTGTGCATTAGTTAAACACATTTGGAATCCATTTGAACCATTTGTCGTCTGATCTGTTTTTTTTAGACTCTTGTATGCAGGACAGAAATGACTGAAACAGACGAAATGTGCAACAGAATCAGTTTTTTTTACAGGATCCAAAAAAAAATACACACAAATATGTCCCGCCCGTACTGTGCATTGGGGGGAATGCAGGTTGAGGTTTAACATGCTTTAGATACTTAGGGGCACATTTATTAAGACCAGCGTTTTAAACACAGCATCTGACATCAACAGGGGTTAATCAGCGGTAAAAAAAAAAAAACATACTCAACTCATTCATTTGCTCACGGAGAGGCCGTTGCGGCCATCTTGATTGAAGAAACCAGGCAAAATCTTTTGCGGTGACATGATGACGTCACCATGCCTGACCAGATCGCTGACATGCTGATGTCACACATCACCACAAGCAAGATTTTGTGTGGGTTCTTCAATCAAGATGATGGTGAAGGCCTCTTCGCAAGCAAATGGATGAGGTAAGTATGTTGGGTTTTTTTTTCCCGCCATTTCAGGAAAAATTTATTTGTGAACAAGAAGCGCAAGGAAATTTGGCTTTATGGTGTATGGAATTTTTCCTGAAATTGGAATAATATCTATAAAGTGTAATCCACAAGGGCTCTTTTGTCACCCCACCATTCTTGATTGTTCTGTTCCGTTAGAACTATACCTACCACCTAGATAGCGTTAGAATCACATGATGAAACCAACTCTTTTATCAAAGCACCAGAGATATTTTCACATCTGACAAATATTTTCTGTAAAGTTTCTTGCTTCGCTTCAGCCCTTAACATATAACTAATACAATGTGAGGGCAAAAAGTGTGAGGAAAACAATAGCCTGACTTTCTAAATTGTTTTTTTCCCCAAGGAAACCGATTTAAGACTAGCCTAACGCATTATTATTGTGTAACTCATCATGTCATTGGACTACATAATGTATCTAGGCAGGGTGGTTCTGCAAATGGTCAGATTAGACTAAGATTCCGCATATCTAATAAGTATATGAATTATTCGCTTAAGATTAGAGAGGAACGTATTTCCCAAAATGTATTTCCCTTGCAATTCGAACAAATCGGTCTGCAGATTTGGTTTAGGTACAAATAAACTCAACCTCAATCGATAGTGCTCATGTTGCCCTGAAAAGTCATCTAGGAAGCTTTGAGGTCTCCTGGGACTGTTTCCAACCCCTTTCAAGCTCTTTAACACCATTCAATCACAAGTAATGTTAAAGTGACAGCAATACAGTATATATGGCTGTGGGTAAATGCATGGCTGCCAGTATAATAACACTGCACCATTTGATTTTTTAAATGCTTTTTTAAAATTGTGCATTAGAAGGCAATGGTGTGGTATCAGCAGCAGGATTTAAATTTAAACTAAAAAAATAAGTTAATTAAAAATTGTTGGTCACAGATTGAAGTATAGGGGCACTGTATAAATGGTTGACATAGCACAATAAGCCAAGTTTTGGTGGTTCTATTAGAAAATATACAAAGCAATGAGTGATTTCATGTCTGTCATTTCTGCATCAACAGTCAGCGGAACACTATCGACACCAGGAATAATATTATTGAATTGGGCATACATAGAAATCATTAGGCTCCATTGCAAGAATTTTCCAATTCTGGCTCTCGCTGGGCTCTTTAGGTTCATTTGTGGGCATTGTGCTTTCCGGATGAGATCTTTAGGTCCACTTTAGCAGTCTTTACTTTGCACTTGAGATTGTTATATCTTAATTTCTGCACTTATTCTTCAAACTACACTTCCACTGCACCAATCCCCAGGGAGCAACGGCCTGATGGAGTGCACCATGAGACAACTCTTCATCAGGGCCACTACCACTCTCATTCTCTGCATTGACTCATCAGTAGCTTGCTGCACTGGAATAAATTACTGTATATTAGCCACTTTCAGAAATTTTCATTATACAATGCGTAAAGGGGTTACCTGGGAATTTGATATTGATGGCCTGTCCTCAGGATAGGTCATCAATGTCAGATTGGCAGGGGTCCTACTGCCCAGATGTTCAAAGATGAAACTGCACTCCGGGAGCACTTAGGCCTCTTCCTAGGCCAGTCACTGTACATTCGTCTTGTGGCCTAGGCGCAGCTCAGTCCCATTCAATTGAAAGGGCATGAGCTGCAATACCAAGCACAGCTGCTATGCAATGTATCGCAATGTATCGCTCTTGGTAAGCCGTGAAGAGACTGTGGTGCTCAACTGAAGATCCAGTTCGCTCAGTGGCCTCTTCAAACAGCTGATTGTGGCACTCCCACCCATCTGATATTGATGACCTACTCTGAGGATATCAAATTTCTGGATAACATCTTTAAGCGTAAAGTACATTAAGACTAGATATCAAGAGAAAATAAGCAAAAATACAGTCATCATATCCCATCAAACGTGAACTAGTGTACTAGCCTTTTACAACGTTCAGCACCAGAGACAGCAACTGAAATAGAACCAAATCCTAAAGTAGGTAAGAAATGTATAAAATCATCCTAAAACTAACCTCTAGCTGAACCTCAGGAACAGTGATTCTGGTTTTAAATGGAAAAATGTGGAAAGAACATGACATGAGGCATAATACATAGTAACATACTTTGTAAGGCTGAAAAAAGATGTACGTCCATCCTGTTCAGCTTTTTAACCTGCAAAATAAACAAAAAGCCTCCTGAGATACAACTCAATGTCATCAACTTGGAGGAAAAATTTCTTCCTGGCTCCAAATCTGACAATCAGAATAACTCTATGTATCAGCGATCCTTCTCGAGAAATCTAATTACTGTATTACACTCAAGAAATTCACCTAAACCCTTTAGAACTCCTTTAGCAAATTCACCATCACCATCTTCTCTGGCAGAGACCTCCATAGTCGCACTGCTCTTACAGTAAAGAACCTCCTTCTGTATTGTTAAAGATACCTTCTTTCCTCTAGTTGTAGAGGATATCCCCTTGTTATAGTCACCATCCTGGGTAGAAATAGATCATGGGAGAGATCTCTATGTTGTCCTTTGAAAAACACCAACACACTGCATACAAGACAAGGGGGTATGATAACTCTAAAAGGGCATCTGTCAGCAGATTTCTATCTATGAAACTGGTCGACCTGTTGCATGTGCGCTTGACAGCTAAAGGCATCTGTGTTGGTCCCATTTTCATATGTATCCCCATTGGTGAGAAAGATGATGTTTAAATATATGCAAATGAGCCTCTAGGAGCAACAGGGGTGTTGCCCTTACTCCTAGAGGCTCTGCTCTCTGTGCAGCTGCCGCACCATTTGCACTTTTTTATTGATAGGACCAGGTGTAATGAAGCTTTCACTGCCTGGTTCTGTCAATCAATTTGGAAAGGGTGCGACAACTGCAGAGAGAGCAGAGCCTCTAGGAGTAAGAGCAACTCCCCCATTGCTCTTTGTCAACCAATAAAATATAATTTTTCTCAGCAGTGCGGGCACATATGAACATAGTGCCCTTAAACAGCAAGTTTCATAATGATATTTGCCAAGAAGTATGCTAAATGATGAGGAAAACGAGTCAGGAAGATAACTAAGAAAAGGAGACAGTGTCAAGAATGGATTTTGATTTAAATGTACCAATTTTTTTGCTCAGGGACCTCCACCAGCCTTAATCTGGCCCTAGCTAAGACATTTTTGTTAGATCTAAATTTGCTTACTCAATATTTTACACTTTTGGAGATTCCCTCTTATTATTTTAACATCTTATACCTAGACATACAGATGTACCACTGTCATAACATGTTAACTAAATGTGATAACTCAAAAAGTATGTGTTAACCTTCTGTACAAGCTCTTTTCTGAAATATAGATAATAAGATTCAAATCTGTGACAACCATTCCACTTTAAAACCCTTGAAAATGTACTGTAAACTATTTACACAAAACTCTCGTGATAGTTTATCTGCAAATGTCACATATTATTAATGTCTTATGACATCTAAAACCTCTAAATAGTTTTTCCCAGGAATACTTCTTCTATGAACATACAATCGTTTATGCTTTACGGTAATAGTAAAGCTACTGTATTGATCGTTCTTGATACATTGATTCAACCTAACAAAAATTCACCTGACACTCAATTTGTTTTCAGTTTTTTATATTTTGATGGGTAGTTGGAGAGTTAATTATTGCAGTGGTGATCTCTATGCACATGCCTGACTATCACACATGACTGCTAAGGCCAGAGATTGGCTGCCACACCCAGGTTAGGTAGTTATGGACGCTATTGCAGAGCCAGAAAAAAAGACTAACAGAGGACACGTTAGCTTGAATGGTGCGAGATGGGATATGTGAGTCAGGTTCTTGGAGAAAGAGCAGATGATGTGAGCCTTCAGCTGACAGTAGCCAAGAGTAATGTGCTGTTTGTCCTGTATCACAAGCAACAGCACTACCAGCTATATAAAAAAGCTGCACTGTGTCTACAACTGCAAAATAATAGAAAATGTTTGATGTCTGTATTTAGAAAGTTGCTTGTTTTTCCGTTTATGAAGAAGGGAACATAAAATCAGGGAAAAGTGTCTGTAACCATTAATTATTTGCTACATTTCTTCATAAAACACTCCTACTGTATATACACTTCTGATAATAAAAAAAGAATATCTGGAAAATGTAATGAGATTGAGCTGAGATAAACGGCTAGTGGTGCTTGGTTAATAATCACACAACCAAGGTGTGGCACCCTCTATTTTGGATTCTACAGGATTTATGTTGAGACAGGGTCACAGTAAGGCCTCATGCACACGAACGTGTGCCGGCCGTGCCCGTGCTGCGGGCCGCAAACTGCGGTCCACAATGCACGGGCACTGACCGTGAGGCCACCGCATGCGGACCGTGGACCCATTCACTTGAATGTGGTCCGCGATCCGCAACCGAGGGTCCGCCCCGCAAAAAAGTAGTTCTTGCGCTACTTTTTTGCGGTGCGGAGGCACGGCCAGAAACACCACGGAAGCACACCGTAGTGCTTCTGTGGTGTTCCGATCCGCTCCGCATCTCCCGGATTGCGGACCCATTGAAGTTAATGGGTCCGCGATCTGTGATGCGGGCTGCACACGGCCGGTGCCCGTTTATTGCGGACCCGCCGTATGAGGCCCGCAGCACGGGCACGTCCAGCACACGTTCGTGTGCATGAACCCTAATACTGGGTGGCATCTCCTCTTGGAGACTCCCACTCAGGCATCGTAATAGTCATACAGATGCTGGATATCATCCTGTGGTATTTCATTCCATGTTCTTTGAACTTGGACCTGTTGTTCAGCAAAGGTGGTTGTTGGCTGCTATGCATGAATCCTTTGTGCCACCCAGTCCCAGACATTCTTGAAAAGTCTGTGCAAAATAATCAATAAATACATATTAACATATCTGCTTTCAGTGTTTTCAGCTTTCAGTGTATTCATTCATGTATGGAAAATGTATGTCAGCGTTTTATATTACTATCAAACAGCAAAATCAGATAATATTACAATATACGCTGCAAAGAAAACAAAAAATTGTGGGTTAGCACATCCCAGTGCGCAGTTTCATTTCACCATGGCTGGAAGCACAAATGCAAAAAATTAATAATGCAACAGCGCTCTGAAAACACAAATAATAAAGTAAATACAATAGTGCCATACTCACCATAGAAAATGTACTAATACTAATGTTACATTGTAAATGTGAGATTCTTAGCAAAAACATTTTTCTCACATTTATAGCACAGCATTAGTACATTTTCTATAGTGAGTATGGCACGATTATATTCACTTTATTATTTGTGTTTGCAGAGCACTGTTGCATTGTTTATTTTTTGCTTTGATACTACAATGTATACCTGTTGCAGCTGTTAAAGGGGTTCTCCGGGATTTACATATTGATGAACTTTCAGCAGTTAATATGTGGGGGGGTTGCAGTGCTCATGGCAGTGCTGAGGCCTCCTCAGACAGCTGATCGGTGGGGGTGCTGGAAGTCAATTTCTCGCTGATCTCAAATTGATGACCTGAGGATAGGTCATCAATATCTAAATCCTGGAGAACCCCTTAAAAAAGTTTAGAATATTTCTTTATTAAAGTTTAATTAGCTTAAAGTGACCCTCTGATTAAAGAAATAAAAATTTAAATGCTATGGACACCTTTGTGGGCAATTTTTTTATGATTGCATTTTACTTATTTTGGGCTAAAAATAATTTTTTCAATTGGTCTTTATAAAAACTGCAGTAATATTGAGCTGTTCTGTCACAAAGGGATACATGTTTTTCGTGCTGTGTTAATCCTACTTTCACTTTGTGCCGGTCATCTAATAACCCTTATCTCTAAATCACTAAGAGGTCATAAACACTTACTTAAGCCACATTCTTATCAATAAGATAAGAATTGAGCTTTAATGAGTGTTTGTAAGGTCTGAGGGCAGAGATAAATAGCCCATTAGCTCCCTGTCTGAAAAGAGAGAAAATTCAAATTCTGTTAGTAGAGCATCTCAGCTCTGTACAGAGAAAAGGACTCAATATGTTTAATAAAGACCAATTGAAAAAATCATTTTTACCTCATAATGAGTACAATGCAATAATAAGAAAAAATGCCCCCAAAGGTGTACATAGCCTTCAACATTAACTTGGGAACAGACAAAACACTTATATGTTAGTAGAGCATCTCAGCTCTGTACAGAGAAAAAGGACTCAATATGTTTAATAAAGACCAATTGAAAAAATCATTTTTACCTCATAATGAGTACAATGCAATAATAAGAAAAAATGCCCACAAAGGTGTACATAGCCTTCAACATTAACTTGGGAACAGACAAAACACTTATATGGCGCCTTCCTTTTCATCTTTTATGGTCCATTTACACAACCGCATTTCTGGCTCAGCAGCCTTTCCACAAAGACTGCGGACCCATTCATTTCAATGGGGCCACAAAAGGTGTGTACAGCACACTGTGCGCTGTCCACATCCGTAGTTCCATTCCGCGGCCCGCAAAAAAGATAGAGCATGTCCTATTTTTGTTCACAATCGCGGATAAGAATAGGCATTTCTATCACAGGACTGGTCGTGTGCGTTCCACAAAATGCAGAACCCAGATGGCCAGCACCCATGTTTTGTGGATCCACATTTTGCAGATCCGAAATTTGCAGACCGCTTATAGTCATGTGAATGCACCCATAGACTGCAGATCCACCAATTCTCAGGCCCCTCTTCTGTCATCCCAGGTGGAACACTGTGCCTCAGTACTCCAGAATATTTCCTGCTGCACTTGGATTGGTCAGTGTTGCTCACATGAGCAGCACTGGCCTTTGTGAGAGCAGCACTGTACAAGCAGACAGAGTATGCATCGCGTAGTCTGAAAGGTAGTGTGGCCATCTTGGATTGCAGGGTCCTTGGAATCAGCAGATCTGATACTTAAATGATGAAAAGGAGGTCACCAGCTAAGCGTCTTGCCTGTTTCCTAGGATGATTTTTTTCCCCTGAACCAGAGGGTCAGTTTAAGCTAATTAAATATTTCTGTTTTAAAAGGGTGTTCCAAGACGTTAATACTGATGACATCCTCAGGATAGGTCATCAGTATTTGATCAGTGGGAGTCCGATACCCTAGACTCCCACAGATCAGCTCCTTGAGAAGGCAACAGCTTTCCTGTGAGTGCCGCGGCCTTCTTTTAGCTTACCACGCACAGCACAGGTGCCTTCGCAAACAGTTGATCGGCGGGGTTCCTGGATGTCGGACCCCCACCAATCAAATACTGATGACCTATCCTGAGGATATTTAAGTCTCAGAAAACCCCTTTAACTACTGTAACTACTGCAACTAAGATATACATTGTAGTATTATCTGTAGTGTTGAGCGAACATGGCGGTGCTCGGGACCACGTGGTATTCGGCCGAATACCGCGTGTGCTCGAGCGCCATGCTCGAGTCACCTCCTCGCATGCTAATTAGCTAATTAGCATGCGGGGAGGGATGGCATTCAGTGTAATGCCAGTAGCCATCTTAGCTACTGGCATTACACTGATTGGCTGGCCGGGTCACATGTCACCGGGTGCTATAAAGCACCTGGTGACATGTGACCTGGCCAGTGTTAGACAGGGAGAGCTGCTGCATTCAGGGACAGACAGTGTAGGGAGAGAAGCACGCTAGGCAGGGATAGAAATCGCTCAAAAAAGACCCAAAAGCTCTTTTAAGGGCTATTATATCTGGCTGCAAGAAATATTTTATTATTTTGGGGGTGTTTAAAGGTGGTGAAAATAGCGCTTGGTGGCCTGCCATTAACGCCACATGTGCTGCTTCTGCTGCATGCTGTAGGATACTCTCTGTATACTATATACCTGACATACTTTGCTATAACTTCTGCTGTTAAGCCCGCAGTACCTCTTTTGTGTCTTGCTGTATAACATTTGCGCAAGGAGGGACTTGTGTAGGGATAGGATTTCTATAGGCAGGGTTAGTATCATTGTTCAAAAGACACAAAAGTCCATTGTTAAATCCTTCTGCATTTTTTTTTTTGGTGGCAAAAAGAACCCAAGTATGCCCAGTCAGTAACACTAGGTGCACAGTGTATTAGAACCGTTCTAAAGTCTTTATAGCTGACATCCGTTGTTACATTTAATACCGTTAATTTAGGCCGCAGTTCCTGATTTGCGGCTGCAGTTTAATTTGCCCAAGGAGGGAATTAAACTATAGGGATAGGATTTGGGTAGGTAGAAAGATTCTTTCTGTTCCACAAAGAAACAAAAGTACATTGTGAAATACGTCTGCCTTTTTTTTTTGGCTGGCAAAAAAAAACCCAAGTGTGCCCCGTCAGTAACGCTAGGTGTACAGCGTATTACAACCGTTCAAAAGTCTATGTAGCTGACATCCGTTGTTACATTTAATACCGTTAATTTAGGCCGCAGTTCCTGATTTGCAGCTGCAGTTTAATTTGCCCAAGGAGGGAATTAAAGGGGTTCTGTAGTTTTTTCAAACTGATGATCTATCCTCTGGATAGATCATCAGCATCTGATCGGCGGGGGTTCGACACCCGGGACCCCTGCCGATCAGCTGTTTGAGAAGGCAGCGGCGCTTCAGGAGCGCCGCGGCCTTCTCTGTGTTTACCGCAGGCCAGTGACGTCACGGCTACTATCACTGGCCTGGGCGCGGCTAAGCTCCATTCATGTGAACGGAGCTTAGCACCGCCCAGGCCAGTGATACTAGTCATGACGTCACTGGGCCTGCGGTAAACACAGAGAAGGCCGCGGCGCTCCTGCAGCGCCGCTGCCTTCTCAAACAGCTGATCGGCGGGGGTCCCGGGTGTCGGACCCCCGCCGATCAGATGCTGATGATCTATCCAGAGGATAGATCATCAGTTTGAAAAAACTGCAGAACCCCTTTAAACTATAGGGATAGGATTTGGGTAGGTAGAAAGATTCCTTCTGTTCCACAAAGAAACAAAAGTACATTGTGAAATACGTCTGCCTTTTTTTTTGGGTGGTAAAAAAAACCCAAGTGTGCCCTGTCAGTAACGCTAGGTGTACAGCGTATTACAACCGTTTAAAAGTCTATGTAGTTGACATCCGTTGTTACATTTAATACCGATAATTTAGGCCGCAGTTTCTCATTTGCGTCTGCTCTATAATGTTTGCGCATTCAGAATATTGGACATTCGTTTAAATTTTTCTGATCATACAGTTAATAAAAATCTGCAGTACTGTAGTTGTGACCAAGTTGCATATATATTATACAATATGCGCAAGGTGAGCACTAAGGGACGGGGAAGTGGCTGTGCTGCTGATGGTGAACACAGAGGGGGGGGGGGCGCGGTGAAACTGTGCCTGCTGGCAGAACCCAAGAAACAAAGTCATCCAAAACTCCTAGCTTTATGTCACAGTTTGCAGGGCAGCGCAAGACGCAACTCTTGTTGTCACACACAGTTGCCAATAAGTCAAGGGCAATTAGTGTCTCAAGAGGTTGTGGATGAGATGCAGTTAAAGGGGTTTTATCATCTTGGACAATGAGGGCATATCGCTACGACCGCTGGGACCCGCACCTATATTGAGAATGGGGCCGCTGAAAATAGCCGAGCGCTGGCTCGGCTATTTCCGTTGGCTCCATAGAAATGAATGGAAGCGTACCGCGCATGCGCGGCCCGGCTCCCGTTCTTTTCTATACAGCCGACGGAAATAGCCGAACCAGCACTCTATTTTCGGCAGCCCCATACAAATGAATGGAGGGCGGCCGCGCATGCGCGGTGCGCCCTCCTTCACTTTCGGGGCCCGTTCTCGATATAGGTGCGGGTCCGCACCGCACCTATAGAACAATGGGGGCATAGCCTAGCAATATGCCCCCATTGTCCAAGATGGTAACACCCCTTTAAGTTAGGTTCTTGTTAGTTCACCATGTCAGGAGGAGGACCAGAGTGAGGATGTGGAAGAGAAGGTGGTGGACGATGAAATAGCTGACCCAACCTGGGAAGGTGGCAAGCCGAGCAAGGACAGCAGTACAAATGGGGAGGTATCCACAGCAGCGCAATAGGCTGGAAGAGGCAGTGGGGTGGCAAAAGGGAGAAGGCAGGCCACGCCAACCAGGCCCGCAACTGTTCTCCGGAGCAGCCTCTTGCAGCAAGCTCCCATGCCAAGGGTTAGGTGTTCCGCAGTGGCGCTTTTTTGAGGAAAGTGCTGATGATAAACGTATTTTAATTTGTAACCTGTGCCGTACAGGGGCGTAAACACCAGCAACCTGACCACCACCAGCATCATCCGCCACATGTCAGCAAAGTACCCTAATAGGTGGGCCGAACGCCTGGGTCCACAATCTGTGTCTGCAGGTCACACCACTGCCTCCTCTTCCCCTCTGTTACCTGCTGTCCAAGACGCAGGTCCAGATGCCTCCCGCCCTGCACCTGGACCTTCGCAGGAACCATCAGCCAGCACGTCCACATCAATGTCCCAGTGCAGCGTTCAAATGTCCTTACCCCAGCCATTTGAACGCAAGCACAAATACCTTGCCACCCACCCACAGGCCATAGCTCTAAACGCGCAACTTTCTAAAATGCTGGCCTTGGAAATGTTGCCGTTTAGGCTGGTGGACACCGAGGCTTTTCGCAGCCTGATGGCGGCGGCTGTCCCTCGTAACGCAGTTCCCAGCCGCCACTATTTTTCACGGTGTGCCATCCCCGCCTTACACCAGCATGTGTCCAAAAAACATAAGCCGGGCCCTGGTCATTTCTTCTTCGGTCTGCTCTTCAGCAGAATGTCACATCAAGAATTAATTATTTTAGACAGTCTGCTCGGCAGCAGCGTGTCAACCTTAAATTTGGGACAGTTTGACAAAGTGCAGCAGCAGCATGTGTCCCTTAAATTTTTTTTGTCGGTCAGCTTGGCAGCAGCATGGAGTCCTATTCCATTATTCACAGCTGAAGTATTCAGGCGACCCAGCCTGCTTTGAACACTCTAATTTTTTAAAAGTTAACACTTTTAAGAGCAAAATCTACAATGGAATGGTTCAAAAATAAACGTATCCAGGTCTTAGAATGGCCAAGTCAAAGTCCAGACCTGAATCCAATTGAAAATATGTGGAAAGAGCTGAAAACTGCTGTTCACAAACGCTCTCCATCCAACCTCAAAGAGCTCGAGCTGTTTTACAAGGAAGAATGGGCAAGAATTTCAGTCTCTAGATGTGCAAAACTGATAGAGACATACCCCAAGCGACTTGCAGCTTTAATCGCAGCAAAAGGTGGCGCAACAAAGTATTAATGCAAGGGGGGCCGAATAATTTTGCATGCCCAACTTTTCAGTTTTATTATTACAAAAAAAGTTTAAATGATCCAATAAATTTCGTTCTACTTCACAATTGTGACCCACTTGTTGTTGATTCTTCACCAGAAATTTAAAATGTTATATCTTTTTCTTTGAAGCCTGAAATGTGGCAAAAGGTTGAAAAGTTCCAGGGGGTCGAATACTTTCGCAAGGCACTGTAGCTTTGACATTATAGCAAAAATCTAACAATAAGCTCCTGGATATTCCTTCTAAAATGTGAGAGTAAATGTACTTACTGGTATTTCCCTCTGCAGTTTCATTGATGTTTGTTTTTCACCCTGATGCTCCAAAGGTCTACTTTGAAAATGAAACTTAAGAGAAGTGAAAGTTCTTGTAGGTGCCCACTGTAGAAAGATTAGCAGAAAATGCTCATGCAATCATTGTTTCATCACTGCTTCTTTGGAGGTCAACCGAAAGTACTTACAATGCAGTCTCATATACAAGTATTGGTTTCTGGACTGAGATTAGGACTATAAGAGACAAATATATTTCTCAAAAACATACCATAAGTGGTTATATAAGACACAAAGATTTGTCAGCTGCCTGGTATTTAGTTGGATTTTTGCTAGCCTTCAGGATACACAATGGTATTTTCTGGTCATTTGACATTGTACCCGATATCTAACGTACATTTGAAAGATCTCCTATAACTGAACTTGATTTAGTCCTGCAACCATTACAGGACACTGTCGAACTGGAAACCACTCATCATTATGGCTTAATTAAACCAAACATGTCTCAGCCACTCTGTGATTCTATATGTGCCCTGAGACAGTGTACCCTTATGAAGAGTACCTCACACATCCACTTGCTAGCTGCAACTACAGCATATAATATACTGTAGCGCGATACATTTGTATTACAGTGCAAGTCCAATATCGACAGTGCATTTCCCACTGTACAGAATGCAATGTCCATCGCATCCTGCTCAGGGAAATATTAGTGAGACATCACTGGAGGCCATCTGGAACTATCTGTCTTGCTTCCACCTTCATCTCTGTGCTCAACCACGAACTCGCGTCTTCTCTCCTCTGAGCCTCGACGTCTGACCGGCCTCTAGTTCAACACACCTCTGATTGGTGCATGCTTCTCTTTAAACTTCCTTTACAGATATGATATCATGAAAGAAACATACAGTGGGGAAAAAAATATTTAGTCAGCCACCAATTGCGCAAGTTCTCCCACTTAAAAAGATGAGAGAGACCTGTAATTGACATCATAGGTAACCTCAACTATGAGAGACAAAATGAGAAAACAAATCCAGAAAATCACATTGTCTGATTTTTGAAGAATTCATTTGCAAATTATCGTGGAAAATAAGTATTTGGTCAATAACAAAAGTTCATCTCAATACTTTGTTATATATCCTTTGTTGGCAATGACAGAGGTCAAACGTTTCCTGTAAGTCTTCACAAGGTTGGCACACGCTGTTGCTGGTATGTTGGCCCATTCCTCCATGCAGATCTCCTCTAGAGCAGTAATGTTTTGGGGCTGTCGCTGGGCAACACAGACTTTCAACTCCCTCCAAAGGTTTTCTATGGGGTTGAGATCTGGAGACTGGCTAGGCCACTCCAGGACCTTGAAGTGCTTCCTACGAAGCCACTCCTTCATTGACCTGGCGGTGTGCTTGGGATGATTGTCATGCTGAAAGACCCAGCAACATTTCATCTTCAATGCCCTTGCTGATGGAAGGAGGTTTGCATTCAAAATCTCATGATACATGGCCCCATTCATTCTTTCGTGTACACGGATCAGTCGTCCTGGTCCCTTTGCAGAGAAACAGCCCCAAAGCATGATGTTGCCACCCCCATGCTTCACAGTAGGTATGGTGTTTTTTGGAAGCAACTCAGCATTCACTCTCCTCCAAACACGACGAGTTGTGTTTCTACCAAACAGTTCTACTTTGGTTTCATCTGACCATATAAGATTCTCCCAGTACTCTTCTGGAACATCCAAATGCTCTCTAGCAAACTTCAGACGGGCCCGGATATGTACTGGCTTAAGCAGGGGGACACGTCTGGCACTGCAGGATCTGAGTCCCTGGCGGTGTAGTGTGTTACTGACGGTAGCCTTTGTTACGTTGGACCCAGCTTTCTGCAGGTCATTCACTAGGTACCCCCGCGTGGTTCTGGGATTTTTGCTCACAGTTCTTGTGATCATTTTGACCCCACGGGGTGAGATCTTGCGTGGAGCCCCTGATCGAAGGAGATTATCAGTGGTCTTGTATGTCTTCCATTTTCTAATTATAGCTCCCACAGTTGATTTCTTCACACCAAGCTGCTTGCCTATTGCAGAGTCAGTATTTCCAGCCTGGTGCAGGTCTACAATTTTGTTTCTGGTGTCCTTTGACAGCTCTTTGGTCTTCACCATAGTGGAGTTTGGAGTGTGACTGTTTTAGGTTGTGGACAGGCGTCTTTTCTACTGATAAGTTCAAACAGGTGCCATTACTACAGGTAATGAGTGGAGGACAGAGGAGCCTCTTAAAGAAGAAGTTACAGGTCTGTGAGAGCCAGAAATCTTGCTTGTTTGTAAAGTAGGTGACCAAATACTTATTTTCCACCATAATTTGCAAATAAATACTTTAAAAATCAGACAATGTGATTTTCTGGATTTGTTTTCTCATTTTGTCTCTCATAGTTGAGGTCTATCTATGATGTCAATTACAGGCCTCTCTCATCTTTTTAAGTGGGAGAACTTGCACAATTAGTGGCTGACTAAATACTTTTTTTCCCCACTGTAACATACACAATACTGAGCAAAACCTTTAGACAGATATGGGAATACTGCTGCAAAGTAAGAATGCTTCAAAAAATAGAAATGTTAATAGTTTATTTATATCAATTCACAAAATGCAAAGTGAATGAACAAAAGAGAAATCAAAGTCAAATTCATATCCAGCAGCAGATCATTACCAGATGGAAAGGCACAATTTATGAAATGGGTTTTCCCAATATCAACACTTGGCAGGGATGCATCTAGCTTTTCTACTACCAGACTCGAAAATTGAAACAACGCCCACCGATGCGAAATTCTCAACCTAACCCTTTCCCTCCAGCCCTACTGATAAAGACCTACTCAGAAAACAACAAAACATACAGGGTAATACAGGGTAATACAGTACTACATGCCTCTCAGAAAACAACAAAACATACAGGGTAATACAGGGTAATACAGTACTACATGCCTCTTTGGCTCCTTTCACAATTATCAGAAGCTCCTTTTGGGGCTTCCGTCACCTCTCCGCTAAAAAAATGTTCTCCAGAATGGAAACTGAACAGATCTCATTATAGTCAATGGGATCAGTTAGGTTCCTTTCGTGTCAGTTATGTGAGGAACCTGGCACTTCCATTATTTTTGTTCTTCTACTCCTATAAGGGAGCAGAAGAACAAAAATAACAAGTGCTGACGTGAAAGCATCCAGTGATGTCTCCTCTGATGTAGACGTTCTCAGTCCTCATCTTTTCCATTCGGACCAGACAGCCATGATGATTTCTTAAGCAGAGCTTAACACACAGAAATCTTAGTGTCCTACTTTTCCATCATCCTCCCACCTTCTGAACACCCCATCCTGTCATTCCCATTACGGTGCCTGCTGTGCTCCCCAATACTATACTGCAGAAACAGATAATACACCCCCTGAAAATACTAGTACTACACCCTTCAATAATTATTTGCACACAGCGCCCTAAAAATAACTGTGCTCAACAAACAGTACCCCTCACACTAATAGTGCAGTAAAAACAGTGTTCCCCAAAAATAATTGTGCCAAGCTGATATTGTACCAGGGAGCCCCCCAGAGTAATAGTGCTCTCCAAAGTCCCACTAATAGTAATAATTATTTACCAAAGTGCAACAGTGTTAACAGTGCCACTAGAGTGCCTTCCCCCCAGAACTAATAATGTCCCCATAGTGCCCATACTAATCGTGTTCTCCATAGCCCCAGTAGTAATTAAACCCACCATAATGCTCCCCAGTAGTAATAATTCCCCTTAAAATGTGTGCTAGTACAAAATGAGCTCCCTTATAATGTGTCCCAAAAACATGTCCCACATAATGTGCGCCAGTACAAAAATACTCCCTTATAATGTGTGCCAGTACAGAAAATACCCCCTTATAATATGTGCCTGTACAAAAAAACTTAAGTGAGCTAGTACAAAAATACCTCTTAAAATGTGTGTCAGTACAAAAAATTCCCCTTATAATGCTTACTAGTACAAAAAATACCCCATTATAATATGCTAGTACAAAAAAATGCCCACTTGTGTAACAGTATAAAAAATACCTCATTATAACGTGTGTCCATTCAAAAGGTACCTGATTATGTGTACCAGTACAAAAATACCCCCTTATAATGTGTGACAGTACAAAAATTCCCCCTTAAAATGTGTGCTAGTACAAAAAAATGTTCCTTATAATCTGTGCCAGTACAAAAAAATTCCCTCTCATGTGTGGCATACGGGCTGCACACAGAAAGAATTTTGGGTTGACGGGCCGTGTTTATTTAAAATATGATACAAAACATTATTATTGTTAATAGAATATATAATCACATACCTATTACATCCAGTGATGTCTCTTCTGATGTAGACATTCCCTGTCCTCCTCCTTCATTTGAACCAGACATTTGTGACTTCTCTCACGTCTTGTCTCCGCAAACTTTGATACACAGGCATCTTAGGTTCCTCAGTTTTCCATTCTCCTCTCCCTCCTGGTGCCCCAAAATCGTCATCTTGTTGCTACTCCCAATACTGAACCCACTATGCTCCCCAATGTCCACAAATACTGTAGTGTAAAAATAATAGTGCCATAGAGATAGTTCCACCATAGTAATAGTGCTCCCAGACTTCCCAAGGGCCCCCTGTATTATTATGCCCCCCCTCCAAAAAAAAAGGTTGCCGCCAGTATTAATGCTCTCCTCTTCCCTAGAGTGCCCCCATCATTGCCAATGTAAAAAAAAATACTCACCTGTCTTCCGTTCCCAACCGTCTTCTGCGAAGCAGGCCATAAGCCTCTTTAAGCCTAGAGGAGGCTTGTGACAAACTCCTACATCACAACCTCTTACACTGCTCTACTGTCATAGACTTCAGGCCTAGTGGCTTGAGGCCTAGGAGGCTGAACGGAAAGGACTGGAGTCATAGGCTCCCGTGGCCTCTCAGGAACTGACAGTGCATTTCTAATGGGCCAAAGAATAATAATTTTTTTGGGAGTGCTTCTTTAACCAAAACATACATTGATTCCAACTTTAACAAAAACAATGAGACATACATTTTTCTTGCAGAAAACATTAAAAATGGGGCTGTGTGTTAACTATCTTATGAGTACTTACATATCTTGCCTTTGGTGGAAATTGACCCCTTCCACAGCACCATAAAATTAGAGCTCTGAGCCTAAGCTACAATCCACCTGCTATGCAAATAAATGGACAGGAAGGGGTTAATACTGAGTAAAGAATTTTTATGAAATCACTTCCTGGTTTCATAGAACGATGCTGGAATGCATTGTATACTGTTCATTCGGTAAAGCCAGTTAATGGGTGATTTTCCATTTTCTTACTGTTATCTCTCCTAATGCCAAGTTCACATTTTGCATTTCCTTTTGCATCATGGCTGCTGCTCTATTTTACCACAATAGCAAAAGTGATCAAAAAGTTGTCAGCAAGAAATCCATAGGAAAAAAAAACACAATAACTATTGTGGCACCAAGACTGCACTAGGTCACGTCACACAACCGTATATTACCCCTAGTATTAGTAAGCCAAAACCAGGAGTGGAACCTGCAGACAAAAGGGACACCAGACAGATCTGCACTGCTTCTATTTTTTTCCACCTAGTCCCGGTTATGGCTTAGGTGGGGTTTACTACAGCCATTTTCTATCCACTATAGGAGCAGAACAATGAAAATAATGGAAACACCTGAGCCATGAAATTACATAACAGATGATGCCCAGTGAGTCCCACTGACAATAATTTTGTCATTTTGTATGGTATTTAAACAAACTCTGTAACAGAGACCCCTAATGGAGTCTACAACGCAGATATGAATATAAGTCGCATTCTCCCAACAACTCCCAGCATGTAAAAAATGTTTTTCAAAGGGTTAACAATATATAGACCAAAAGAAAACATGCGATAAACAAATAACTCTTTGAAGAGCTATTTCCATTTCAGGAGTGCTCCTCTCCTGCCCTCCTCTCTCTAGGACACAATGGCCTGGCCAGAGGTGATCAGAAATATGGAAACAGCCAAGAGAACCGTTCTGTGCAGTTTCTGTAGCTCCTGTCATAGTAGAATTTTTATATGATCCCTAAACAAGTGATCCTACCATGTTGCCCGCAATGCTCCAAATCTTATAATTCAGGGGGCAGAAGAATGAGTAGTTTTTTCCTGACCCCAAACAGGAGGAGATTCCTTCTATTTTGTGAAAACCTGGGTGTTACCCTTACACCTAAAAGTACAAATGAGCCAATATTATTCTGCCTCACAGAGCTGTACCTCTTCACAACATACTATCTGGACAAAATTAAGATACCAAAGCTAAGGAATTAATTCGTCTAGATACATGACAACCCCCCTGTGGCCATCTAGCTTTTATACTAAATATTGCAACCTAGGTATATTCAAGAATGAATTATGTTAATCCTATTATATCGCTCCCATACAAGTGAATATGTAAATATGCCATACTTGCTTGAGGTGGTAATACCAGTTTTTAGATGGCAAGAACATTGTTCCATAAAGCTTACTGTACTTCTGAACTTCTGAAATAATAAGTTTATTACATGAGCTGCTCTTCGTGATACTTGAGGGTGTTGGGGGGGGAGTCGGGGGTTAAAAATGACTGTGTGTACTTTCTTTTACTATTACTAATAGCACAGCTATTTACAAAGAGACACAGCTTTATTGCAATACACAAACATTGATGAAATCCCACATCTTTTCATCAGTGGCGTTAAGTAAAAATAAAAACACAGCTTTCAATAAAATTATAGGGGATCATAGGCCTCGTCAAAAGTTAAGCACATTACCCATCAGTCCATGTACCTAGATTAAAATCTATATCGGCTCATAGACAGGGGCGAACTGGGAGCTTAAAGTGGCCCTGGAAAAAATGCTAAAAGTGGCCTCGTTTTGTAGTCTGGTCGAAATTGATGGAGGGCAGGGCCAGCACATTATACCAAAAGAAACCCCAACAGAGCCAAATATCACAGTCCATCACAAACTACTGCCGCCGGCAGCACAAAATACATCCCCAAAAACTTTGACTGGCCATCCGTGAGGAGGGCCCAGGCGACCCCCTGGGCATCGGCCCACCGGGAAATTTCCCTGTAAGGTCTATGGCCAATCCGCCCCTGCTCGTTGCTGGTGTAGATTTCAGTCAATGGTGCAAATGATAACAAATGTGCTGGGGCCAATAGTCCTGCCCACAAGCTTACCCTTTTCACAAAGTGGTGAGGATGGCATAGAAATGCCACTTGCGCCTGGATTTAAAAGGCATAGACACGGGTGTGCAAATTTATTTTTAATGGCGTAAAAGTGGAGGAGGGGGGCGATAAATCTCCTCCATAGTGCTTTTTGAAACGCATAGAGACTCCTGCACCGTGAACTGTGCTAGGCAGGTTAAAAAAAGCAGGGGCCAAATAGAAGGTAGAATGTTTGTAGTCTGTTACCAGGGAGACACATAGGTCTGCACAGAAGCTGTAAACATAAAGCAGTAGCATTTTTCCAATCACTGGTGCTGAAGACGAGGGACGTTGAATCGTTGAATATGCACTTCTTTTGTTTGGGAAACTTTTCAAAAAATCATGTGGTCATTAATGAACAGTTCCATAATGGGTGCAAAAAATTAGATTTTACAAAACAGTGTCTCAACAGTCAGTTTAATAACTATGCAGCAAGGTTTTTGGCTGCATCACAGCCACTTCTTGTTAAAAAAGCGTGTCATATAAAGCGAAAAATACCGCAGTTAAAATCGAAATGTAACTTGTTACAGATCATGAATATCAATTGTCCATGTCACAATAGACAAACCATTGATACATCGACATTAACGTTCAGGTTCTTCATTGTGTGCTGTGAAGTTTTGCCAGTGATAAGAGGTCTTTGACCTTTCTGTGTAGAAGATCACAGCTGGTGTTTTTCTAGACTTGGCATTGCACTTAAGTCTTTTGATGTGATGAAACATCCTGTTTGCCGACACCTAACAAAGACTTTTATGAGGGCAGGTTACTTTTGGTTTCTGGTCAGTTTTTGCTGTTCATGTTCAGCTAAGATTGTAAGTAGGAGGAACTCCTGTCTGGGTAGGATTGCTTCAGATCTTTGTTGTTTGGCTTATGCAGCGAGCCCAGGAGGACAGGATTGGTTGTAGTAATAACGGTGGTAGTAGTTACTCACAGAAGCAGTCCTCAGTCTGGCGCCACCTAAGGACGTGCAGCGATTGGAAGGGCGCACCTTTCTTTTGTTCAGGGCACACATTGGCTTTGGGGTTCTCCAGACTCTTGTTATTTTGGATGCCCTTTGGGGAGAGGAGTTTTGAAGTGCAAGGCAAAGCGGTACTGTGAAAAATGCAGGTGTCGGTGCAGGTAATGATGAGGCTGACTTGGTGAATGAATGAACAGTCTTTACGGCAGTATCTTGGTATACAGTTCAAGCACAGTCTTTGTCACAGTCTTTTCAGCATCAAATATCTCATCCTGAGATTGCAATACGGAGTAGACAGGCCCAAATACTCTGTGAGTCATTCTCTGAAAAAACAGTGTCAGTTCAGCCACAGAACATAGCCCCCCGTATATGAAAGACTAAAAGAAGTTGTGCAAAAATGGTGGAGTGGTTTGGTAACTCCTCCCCTCCCATTTTACCAGCCCAGTAAAAGGAAGATTACTTACTTGCTTACCGGCTGGCTCCCCGCTCCTTCTCCTCCCGGCCTGTGATACTCCGCTGAGCTTCCTCGATGTAAGCATCTGGTTTGACATCACTACAGCCAATCACCGGCCAGAGACTGGATCCCCTTGTGTCATGTGACCATTTGTCATGGCATAAGGGGAGCAGGTCACCTTCGTGGCCAGTGATTGGCTGCAGCCATATCAAACTGGATGTTTACATCGAGGGAGCCCAGTGGAGCAGGCCAGGTCTGGAGGAGAAGAAGCGGGGAGCCAGTGCCGGGAAGCAGGTACGTTATCTTCCCTTTATAGGTCCTGTAAAGTAGGGGAGCCAACAACCCAGCCCCTAATTCTTGCACAACCTTTTTAAGTTCTGTTCCTGCTTTACCATCAGAATAAACCTTCATTTGCCCCCCTCAGAAAAAAATAAGTAAATAAATAAAATGATGCCGCCATATAACCAGAAAACACAAATTAATAACTCGTGTGTCCGCAAAATCACGCTTTCATAAATGAATGAGTCCACATCTGTGATGCGATGCACAAACGGCCGGTGTCTGTATATTGCCGACCCGCTTTTTGATGGCCGCAATACGGGCACAGTTGGGCAAAGGCCATGGGCAACGGTAGATGATTGTTGGTAGAAGTGTTCCCTCCCACCAATTGCCTAATCGCTGGCGGAGGAGACGGCTGCTATTAAAAGCAGCAATCTCCTCCGCAGCATGGGGAGGAGCGATCACTATGCTATAAAATGTCCCCAACGAGGGCAGATCATTACTAGACACCACGATCTGTTGCCTGCAAACAATAATTTTTTAACATGTCAAAAGATTTGGATTGCTCGATAATTGAGCATTTGCTGCAACGAACACTTGTTAGTGATCATCTACCGAAAAATTGGCAGGTGCAATGCAGGCTTGAGAGATGGGTAGGTGACTGTATGTCTAAATGGTGTATATACTTCATTAGTATGCATCTAGTTCCTTTTGTCTTACTCTGATTCTCACAGATAACGGTCTTGGAGTATCCTGTATCTCTTATATGCTGATTGGTTGTGAACAAAAGGCACCTAAAATGTGTAAATAAGGCTTGTATTACACCAACAGATTATCTGACAAATTTTTCTGACCAAACATTGGCCAATTACACAAACACAGATCTTTTGTTATACACAACAACTATTGGTCTGAATGGACAGATATCTGTTGGTGTAATACAGGCCTAAGGGCGAAGTGCCATAAGATGCTAAAATAACTGATTGACCAAGAGTCTTTATGAGGGGGAGTCAAAAGATTCTTGGATAACAGATATCAGGTGTTTACATGCATTGGGCATATGAAGGAGCTGGAAGGAAGAGGGATACTGGAGGGAACCTGGAGGAAGCTAGGTGGAAGAGGAGAGACCTACAGTGCCTAGCGAAAGTATTCGGCCCCCTGGAACTTTTCAACCTTTTGCCACATTTCAGGCTTCAAACAAAAAGATATAACATTTTAAATTTTTGGTGAAGAATCAACAACAAGTGGGTCACAATTGTGAAGTGGAACGAAATTTATTGGATCATTTAAACTTTTTTTGTAATAATAAAACTGAAAAGTGGGACGTGCAAAATTATTCGGCCCCCTTGCATTAATACTTTGTTGCGCCACCTTTTGCTGCGATTACAGCTGCAAGTTGCTTGGGGTATGTCTCTATCAGTTTTGCACATCTAGAGACTGAAATTCTTGCCCATTCTTCCTTGCAAAACAGCTCGAGCTCTTTGAGGTTGGATGGAGAGATATCGTTTTGCATTGTTTCCAAAAAGTTGGATTTTGGTTTCATCTGACCAGAGCACCTTCTTCCACTTGTTTGGTGTGTCTCCCAGGTGGCTTGTGGCAAACTGTAAACGAGACTTTTTATGGATATCTTTGAGAAATGGCTTTCTTCTTGCCACTCTTCCATAAAGGCCAGATTTGTGAAGTGTTCGACTGATTGTTGTCCTATGGACAGACTCTCCCACCTCAGCTGTAGATCTCTGCAGTTCATCCAGAGTGATCATGGGCCTCTTGGCTGCATCTCTGATCAGTCTTCTCCTTGTTTGAGATGAAAGTTTAGAGGGACGGCCGGGTCTTGGTAGATTTGCAGTGGTCTGATACTCCTTCCATTTCAATATGATCACTTGCACAGTGCTCCTTGGGATGTTTAAAGCTTGGGAAATCTTTTGGTATCCAAATCCGGCTTTAAACTTCTCCACAACAGTATCAAGGACCTGCCTGGTGTTTTCCTTGGTCTTCATGATGCTCTCTGTGCTTTAAACAGAACCCCGAGACTATCACATAGCAGGTGCATTTATATGGAGACTTGATTACACACAGGTGGATTCTATTTATCTTCATCAGTCATTTAGGACAACATTAGATCATTCAGAGATCCTCAATGAACTTCTGGAGTGAGTTTTCTGAACTGAAAGTAAATGGGCCGAATAATTTTGCACGCCCAACTTTTCAGTTGTATTATTCCAAAAAAGTTTAAATGATCCAATAAATTTCGTTCCACTTCACAATTGTGACCCACTTGTTGATTCTTCAACAAAAATGTCAAATGTCATATCTTTTTGTTTGAAGCCTGAAATGTGGCAAAAGGTTGAAAAGTTCCAGGGGGCCGAATACATTCTCAAGGCACTGTATGTGTGGTGGTAACCATAAACTGTAAGGAATTGTATCTTGGAATTAGTAAGTAGCTGTAATTATTGTTGTGTCTATAAGGCCTTGTTCACACATCAGTTATTTGATCAGTTATTTCCATCAGTTATTGTGAGCCAAAACCAGGTGCAGGTCAAAAACAGAGAACAGGTACAGATCTTTCCATTACACCTTATCTCTGTGTAGCCTCCACTCCTGGTTTTGGCTCACAATAACTGATGGAAATACACTCACCGGCCACTTTATTAGGTACACCTGTCCAACTGCTCGTTAACACTTAATTTCTAATCAGCCAATCACATGGCGGCAACTCAGTGCATTTAGGCATGTAGACATGGTCAAGACAATCTCCTGCAGTTCAAACCGAGCATCAGTATGGGGAAGAAAGGTGATTTGAGTGCCTTTGAACGTGGCATGGTTGTTGGTGCCAGAAGGGCTGGTCTGAGTATTTCAGAATCTGCTGATCTACTGGGATTTTCACGCACAACCATCTCTAGGGTTTACAGAGAATGGTCCGAAAAAGAAAAAACATCCAGTGAGCGGCAGTTCTGTGGCCGGAAATGCCTTGTTGATGCCAGAGGTCAGAGGAGAATGGGCAGACTGGTTCGAGCTGATAGAAAGGCAACAGTGACTCAAATTGCCACCCGTTACAACCAAGGTAGGCAGAAGAGCATCTCTGAACGCACAGTACGTCGAACTTTGAGGCAGATGGGCTACAGCAGCAGAAGACCACACCGGGTGCCACTCCTTTCAGCTAAGAACAGGAAACTGAGGCTACAATTTGCACAAGCTCATCGAAATTGGACAGTAGAAGATTGGAAAAACGTTGCCTGGTCTGATGAGTCTCGATTTCTGCTGCGACATTCGGATGGTAGGGTCAGAATTTGGCGTCAACAACATGAAAGCATGGATCCATCCTGCCTTGTATCAACGGTTCAAGCTGGTGGTGGTGGTGTCATGGTGTGGGGAATATTTTCTTGGCACTCTTTGGGCCCCTTGGTACCAATTGAGCATCGTTGCAACGCCACAGCCTACCTGAGTATTGTTGCTGACCATGTCCATCCCTTTATGACCACAATGTACCCAACATCTGATGGCTACTTTCAGCAGGATAATGCGCCATGTCATAAAGCTGGAATCATCTCAGACTGGTTTCTTGAACATGACAATGAGTTCACTGTACTCAAATGGCCTCCACAGTCACCAGATCTCAATCCAATAGAGCATCTTTGGGATGTGGTGGAACGGGAGATTCGCATCATGGATGTGCAGCCGACAAATCTGCGGCAACTGTGTGATGCCATCATGTCAATATGGACCAAAATCTCTGAGGAATGCTTCCAGCACCTTGTTGAATCTATGCCACGAAGAATTGAGGCAGTTCTGAAGGCAAAAGGGGGTCCAACCCGTTACTAGCATGGTGTACCTAATAAAGTGGCCGGTGAGTGTAAGTTATAACTGATCAACTAACTGATGTGTGAACAAGGCCTAAGTCTCTGATTGTAATATTTATTTTTGTTCCATTATACCTGCATATATATTTTCCAATAATAGTAATTGTAACATCAATTTTCCACCCTATACAATATACCTTTTTTATACGCTCACTCTTCTGTCTCATTTATCACACCCAACTTTCGAATCAAACCCAGTAAGAGGGTGTATTATATCTAGTATATATTTAAAGGGAATCTGTCACCTGGCTAATCACTATTAAACCAAAAGTATGTCCTACTAGCACGTCATACCTTCTTTCCACATGTGTTTTTCTTTCCTTGCAGCTCGCCTTTTATCTCCAGAAAATCCACTTTGATCAATATGCTAATAATCCATTAAGGTGTCCAGAGGGATGTTGTTTTCATTCCAAGGAGCCCAGGAACGCCCCCATAGAGTGCCCAGGCCCATCCTCTTGCAGAGCCTAAGCACGCCTCTCCTTTACTCATACAACACACTCCCAACAACGCCGTTGCTGCTCTCCTACCTGCCATCTCTCTATTTGCCGATAACCCCGCCCTTTCCCTGCGTTGAAAATGGTACTGGGCCTGGCGCATGCCCAGTGAAACAATCGAGGCTGATGCGCTCAGATGGATCGGAAGAGCACGGGCAGTGTTCGGCAGTGCCTGAGTGAGATGCTGAAGGGAAGTGGCGGGGTTATCGGCTGCTAGAGATGGCAGGGAGGAGTCTGACTGACTGACGTGGAAAATCTGTGTCATCAGAATAACATTATGTAGTCAGATTGAACTGACAACCAATGCTGAACAGCCACGATTATTTCACACCAATCCTATGGGGGCCAAGGCACTGGTTGCTGAGGGAACTGGTTGCTGAGGGATATAAAAGGGCGGCTGCCCCAGTCATCAGCGGCTATTCTACAGGACTTCAGCCTAGGGACTACGGTTCCAGCTGGTGGAATTCAAAACTGCTCTTCTGCTCAACCGTGAGCATATGGGTTCAGTTGGAGAATCCAGGTTGGGGCGATTGAGTCACCTGGCCACATGCCTCGCTGTGCACAGCCGGCTCCCTAAGCTTCTCGGTGGGTGCCCACCCAAACCTAGGTGCTACTGGCTGGGGTAGCTGGTCCTGGGTCCCCCCAAAGTCGTACAGGTTTAATCCCTGGCGAGTCAGCGGAAGGGTGAATTGCTGTTACCTGTGCCATCTTGTGTCCTTGCTGGGTCTGTACTATATGCCGCTGACTGATGGTTATCAATAAAGTCATCCCAGGGCATTGTACCCTCACCCTATGTTGAGTCATGTTCCACCCATGGGAAAGTAGCATGGACATTCGGTGGTATGAGCCCTGGCCCTGAGTTGTCTTTATAAAGTTAGCCAGGCCATCGGACGAGAGCACCCACTGACCCTCGTGTCTCCACAGTGTACAAGAGATTTGTGTACTCTCATGCAATTTGTTGGTACTGTAATATGCTGTGGTTTTTCTGCACGGGAATTCACTCTGAAAAATCACACGTATTTTGCAATGTCAATTTCTGATGAACTACAGGAGGTTCAGATGTTGTGTCCATAATACAGGATCAATAAAGCAGCCATATAATACCCGTCTGATTCATGCGAATATTAATTATTAGGTTATATTTTAAACACTGTATGCTGAGCACTCAGAAAATGTAGATTTTCCAAATGGACATTTAATAAGATTAATTTGCTTAAATTTCTTAGGTATGAAAAGTGTCCCCTGATCGAGTATTTTTTATTGGTTCATGGGTATTTAAATGTCAGGCCCTTTGCGACGTTGCCACACTGTACATGAGTATGTGCTAGAGTTGGGGCTACCTGTGATGGTAGTTTGAATGGCCCTTTTTCCCAGGCCCAAGTCTAGGAGGTCTACGATGTTTTTCGGGTGCTTATAGGACATTAGCAAGTTTTCTGAGAACGTGTTAGGACCTTAGTGGTAGGGTGTGTCAATGTTTGTACACAATTTTCTGAATGTCTGGAGTTTGTGTTGTGTAAGTAGTAACATATGGAATTCTTGTAGGTTTTTAGGGATGGGTTTTGGGTGAGAAGTTCTTCCCTTTTGAGGTGTTTTTACGTTGTCAAGATGCTTGCTAGGAGGCATTGCTGCTGGAAGACATTCTTCCCAGTTGGGGTTCAGGAGTCTCAATTTGTTCAAAAAGTTTGTATTGTCTAGAATGAAAGACTTAGCATGTTGGGTGTAAAAGCATATGAAACTTTTGAATCTTTTGTATATTTGTTATTTTCACCCATAGCTTAAAAAAGTGCCCTGTATAATATTGACCCAAAATATTGCTAAAGTGACACTTCACCTCACATGGCTGAATAATAAAATGAATATTTAAAAACCCAGTTTGTGTGCCGTCTAAAGTCATTTTTTACTAAAAAAGACATCTCAGGAGAGGTGACAGGTCATCTTTAAGAGTTGTGGTCCATATAAATGTCTGCATTTTTTACACTTTAACCCACTAGTATTAACTTTTGTGCAATTTTTCTGAAAAATTACACTTTGACCCCAAGTTGCACGAAGGTGTCTGTATGTATTACGTGCTGAGTGAAATCTGATAATGTGCAGGTTGTCTATTTTAAGAAAATATATAAGTATGGGGTGTTAGTATGGTTTTTTTTCATTTTGTAATTTAGGTTTTATTTTTACATATCAAAACTGAGAAAACTTTCTTGGCTACCAGAGGATCTTAGTCTAGTCTCATTCTTTTCCCCTGTCCAAAGTCCCAGCCTGTTGTCTAATTTCTACACTCACATAGGTTTTGTCTTTGTCACTGGGGATTTTCAAAAAATTCATTTTTGAATGTGTATGAGTGGTAAATATTTCTCACTGAGAACAAGTTCAACATATGTTCTAGATGAGCAGATTTCTTTAGTACTTTATATTCTATGGTTACATCATCATCTGAGGAGACAAGCTGATCAACACACTAATGCAAGACCAAACTTTATCTATCAGTTCACTGAATTAAACACATAAAATGTAACATGTTCCTGCTGAGATTTTCTAGCTGTAGGCATCGATACTGACCTATGAATTATATCTAGAAGAGGACTAAATGTTGGCCCAGTAGAGTTCCCATACCTTCTGGTCTCCCTATGTTCTCCAGGTATGCAGGTGTATGGCACATGGTAGAAAACATTTTGTGTTGCAATGCTAATACAAGAACAGGTTAAACAAAACTCAAAGTCTGGGAATGTGTCCAACCAGTTTATCTAACTTTGGCTACTTTCACACTAGCGTTTTAAAATTCCGGTATTGAGTTCCGTCATAGGGGCTCAATACCGGAATAAAACGCTTCAGTTTTGTCCCCATTCATTGTCAATGGGGACAAAACTGAACTGAAGACAACGGAATGCTCCTGAAAGCATTCCGTTCCGTCTTCAGACCGGAGAACAAACCGCAGCATGCTGCGGTTTGCTCTCCGGTCCAGGCATCCGCACCAAGACGGATCCGGAATGAGCCCCAATGCAAGTCAATGGGGGCGGATCCGTCTGGTGTGACCACAATGGTAACCGGATCCGCCCTCCATTGACTTTCAATGGAATTCATTACGGATCCGGCTACACATAGACACATACAGACACAGACATACACATAAACATAAACATACACACACATATAGACATACAAACACACATACATACTTACATGCTCCCGGCAGGTCTTCGGAGCGTCGTAGGGACAGGACGGCGCGCACAGATGACGATTCCACCAGGCGCCCAGCAGAGGGCGCTGTGGGGAATCGTCACCTGTGCGAGCCGTCCTGTCCCTCCGACGCTCCGAAGACCTGCCGGGAGCATGTAAGTATGTAGGTGTGTTTGTTTGTCTATATGTGTGTGTATGTTTATGTTTATGTGTATGTATGTACTGTGTGACATGTGTGGGGCCAGAGCGCGTTTCCGGCTCCACACATGTCACTGCGGCAGGCCTGATCCGGCAGCACCCTTCACCTGCCGGATCAGGCCTGCCGCCAGTGTGAAAGTAGCCTTTGTGATAATAGAGGAGTAGTATTTTCACACATGGCCTTTATCTTTGTAGATGGTTCTACGTCTTAAAGGGGTTATCCTACTAATTTAAAACTCTTTTTTCACTCACCTATCTGCTTTTTTCCTTTCTGTGGGTGGGTAGCAGCTCAAATGGGACAGTCAAGCACCTGAATCTCCCAGGATGCATTGCAATTACAACTTGGTTAACCCCCATCTTCCCCTGTGTAGAAAATGTTTTTCCCTACCTAGTTAGTATGGGTGAAAAAAGACACATGTCCACCAAGTTCAACAAAAGGATGGGTGGGGATGTGAATTTTAGGACAGAGGAATGAGACCCAGATTACTGCATATTTTCATACGCATTAATATTATTTAATTTTAATTTATCTAAGACTTTTTAAAACTGCTTCCTGCTGTGACCACATCCTGAGGTAGACTATTCCAAGATTCCCAATTCTTACAGTAAAGAAGCATTGATACCTCTGGAGACTGATCGTTTTGTTCTCCAGATGGAGGAAGAGCCTCTTGTTTTATGAGAGGGTTTTCCATGGAACATCTTTTCACCATATTGTTTATGCTGGACAGTTATACATTTGTGCAAGTTAATCATGTCTCCTTTTAATCATGCCCTTCTTTTAATCTTTTAATAGTTTAGTTGCTTTGCATGTTTTTGTGCATCTGAAGAAGGGACTGCGTCCCCGAAACGTGTTATGATTTTGAACAACTAAAGCTAGATCTTTTATTCTTTACTGGATATGTGCTGGAATCCTTATTTTTCCACTTAAACACCTTGAAACACCAGGGCCTACCTTGTGAAAATCGGTTACTGCATTCCTGTGAAAAAACAAACAAACAACAAACTTTAGTTCTTTATGCAAATTAGGTCTTAGGTGCACTGAGTTAGGGAAACAGCATACCTTGCTGTGCTACCCCATTTCCATAGCTCTCATGCACCACAATGTGAGCTACTGAAATAGTGAGTACTGGTGCGCTCTGCTGCTTTCTGGCTGGCTTGGTAACGGCGAGATGAGACAACCCCTTATAATCGTGTACAATATAACATTGTTCCTCTTGTGATTTTCTGAATTTATCTACCTGTGAGGATCCACCAACATCCAACCCTGGTGCCGTAATGTCTAGTGCTCAGAGAGACATCTTCCCACGGGTGACTTATTATAATAAGGCTGTGACTGTGGAGATAGAACACATGCAACCATACTGCAGACAAAGATCATAAACTGAAGCCTGGACTAATGCCTAGAAAACCTGAGCATACTTGTCTTAATTCAGAAATTACTAAAATTGCTTATGTCAGCATAATCAACAAAATGAAACCAGGTATATTACCTGGAAGTGTTGATCATGCTGAGTAAAACAATGTATTTCTGTATGTCACAGCCAGGGAGAAAGAAAACCTCACCTTCTCCCTGGCTGTGACGCTCTCCGCTGTGATTGGATCACGGCACAGTCAGGGAGAAGGAGACGCCCATTGAGAAACGCTGGCGTCTCCTCCTCCCTATACCGATGCTCAGTATTTACATACTGAGCGCGAAAACTACAGGGGGGCACAGCGGGGAGTAGGAGTGCTATTTTAAAAAAACTAGGCAGGGTGGCAGCATCAGCGGGGGGTACCCGGGAACAAAAAGTATTATTTATCTACAGTAATTATAAACCATGAAAGGTCCTCTTTAAAGGAAGAGGTGTGACTTCATTGAAAAGGGCCGTGGCCTAATGTGTGATATTTTGCACCAGAATTGTGCCAGAATTCTGGTGTAAAATTCAGTTGCAGGATAAGCCAGTCAATAGTTGGTATAAAGTTACACAAAAGTCTCCAGGTAATCACCAGATTTATCATTCAAGTTGGACCATTGCGATAAATTTTGTGCATGTCTAGACATCCTAAGTTCAAAAAATGAGGCAGATTTGCTTATGCTATAGATGTTTAAAGACTAAGACACATACAATATACAGTAGATCTTGACAAGGAAGAGTCCTCTTTGATCCATTAAGTGTTAAGGCCGCCACCGCGCCGCTCCACTTTCCCAGTGGTCGGGGCTCGATTCCCTCTGCTTTTTTCCAGGCAGGCCCAGCCACTTGGTCCACTCTGTTTCCCAGATTGTGGTCTGCTTGTCAGCAAAGTCTCTCCTCCTGTGCCTGTAGGGCGCAAGCTCCCTATGGCTCTTAAAGGGCTACCTTCCATGCACCCTAATCTTCACCAGCCAATGGCTGGCAATTCTGAGGTACTTCAGGTACTTTCAACAGTTGGAGGGTGCCTGAGCACCTGAGTTCTCCTAGTTTATTATGTTCCTGCTATGTGTGCTATATATTGTCTGCCCTGTACCAACCTCTGTCCGTTTACACTTATTGGACACTTTGCTGTCTGACCTGACCTGTGCCTGTAACCCATATTGAACTTACCCTGCCTTCCCTGACCTCACACTTGTTACCATATTGCACGTACTCTGACAGACTTGTCCTCGGCTTATCACTGTCTACGATCCTGCCTTACCCCTCGGTGCCCGCACTGGTGTCTCTGATTCCAGTGGGTCAGCTGTTAACCACAGGGAGACTATTCCAGAAGCACACTGCAGATCCCTGTACAGGGGTTAAAAGGTGAATACTTGGGGGCCGTCAGGATAACACCAGTAAGGTTAGCACTAAGCCAAATCTGTTGGTTAACAGTGGTTCCACACACACTGTTGTAACCTTAAAAGGGTTGTATCATCTCATACATTGAGGGCATATCGCTAGGATATTCCCCCAATGTTTGATAGGTGCAGCTCCCACCTTTAGGACCAGCACCTATCTTTAGAACGGAGGGCACACTGCTCATTCACGGCCACCCTCCATGCATTTCTATGGGGGTGCCAAAAATAGTTGTCACACTTGGCTATTATCGGCAATCCCATTGATATGAATGGGAAGCTCGCCGTATAAGCAAGGCCACTGCCCCATTCACTTCTATGCATCTCTCAGAAATAGCCAAGCCAGCGGCAGTCCCATACTGTATAAATAAATGAAGGGTGGCCATGTATGCGTAGTGCTCCCTCACTCACTTTGCGGGCTCCATTCTAAGGATCCTTGGGGGAATATCCTTGTAATATGCCCCCAATGAATGAGATGACACAACCCCTTTAAGGTTACAGTAGTGGGCGTTGAATCAGTCGTAACCAACAGATTTGGCTTACAGCTAATCTTAATGATGTCATCCTGGTGGCCCCCTGATATTCACCCTTTAACCGCTATACAGGGATCTGGAATGTGCTGCAGGGAAACTACCAGGCTGCTACCTCCTGGAATAGTCTCCATGTGGTTAACAGTCGACCCCCTAGATAGATGCGGGCACCGAGGGGTCAGACAGGATTGTAGTCAGGGACACTCCCCTATATCTGTAGCTCCCATTGTGGTGTGTGGGAGCTATGGAAACAGTTTGCACATTAAGCTATGCTTTTTCCATAACTCAGAAACACTTTTTAAGCCTTATTATGGGATTTTTATGTTTCAGGAAGGCTTCTTATAATATACTCTGATATATATGTATATTACATGCTGCATACGTTTAACTTTAAGTCTTGTGTGCCAAGATCCATTATCCTTCGGCACTGCTGGATTTTGAGACACTTATCCATCAGCACCAGCATCCACCCCCTCCTTCCTGCCTCTGTGTTCCTTAGTGAAATATGGCTCTGATCTACATGTTAAAAACAAAGCCAATAAATTAATTCTACTTATTGCCACCCCCTCCTTCCTGCCGCTTTAGGCATCTGCCCTATTGATGCCTAATTATACAGTAAGTAGTTTCTTCACTTTGGACATGGGAAAACAATGCTACTGACAATATAGGTAATACACTGCACTAATGCCTAGAAAAACTTGAGCATGCTAGTCTACAGAAATGAACTTACTAATGAAACTATATTCGTTAAATACTGATATGTAAAACATAAAAAATGCAACAGCACTCTGCAAACACAGACAATAAAATTAGTACATATAATACTGCCATACTCACTATCTACACGATACTGGTGCTACATTGTAAATCTGAGATTCTTGGCAAATTATTTTGTACAAAAATTATCTGTGCCCGTCTGCCCTACATCAAGGCGATCTCTTTAAGACGAGAACCTAACACTAAACGCCATAGTCACTAAGTGCCATAGCAGCCTCCATTAACTACAGAGGATGCAGGCTCCACATGCATGCTAAGCCGACATTATATTGTACCTCTTATGGTGCCAAAATGGCCTCCACTGATTTCAGGGAATGCAGGCTCCACATGCATGCCGAGCCCACATAATATGATACCTCCTTGGTGCCACACTGACCTCTGTTACGCTCAGGGAATGCAGGTTCCACACAATGCTGAGCCCACTCTGTTTTCACCTTTCCTGGTGCCAACTGGCCTCCAATGCATATAGGGAGAGCAGGACACAGCTTCATGCTAGCACTAATTAAAATCAGCCTGTAAAGCAAACAGGTTAGTTAGGAGTGCACAACCGAAATGGTGGAGTCAGCCACACCTCAACCCAAACTGCAAGGAAAACTGGGGGTCAGTCAGCACATCCAAGTATGCAGAGGTACAATATAATGTCGGCTTAGCATGCATGTGGAGCCTGCATCCTCTGTAGTTAATGGAGGCTGCTATGGCACTTAGTGACTATGGCGTTTAGTGTTAGGTTCCCGTCTTAAAGAGATCGCCTTGATGTAGGCCAGACAGGCACAGATAATTTTTGTACAAAATAATTTGCCAAGAATCTCACATTTACAATGTAGCGCCAGTATCGTGTAGATAGTGAGTATGGCAGTATTATATGTACTCATTTTATTATCTGTGTTTGCAGAGTGCTGTTGCATTTTTTACTGATTTGACTGTACATGCATTGGAGTACTCGGGAAACAGGAGGTTAATGCTGCCCGAACCATGGGCTGTATAAAATACAGACAGGGGCCCACACTGTACTAATCCTGTAGAAGGTGTAAACGTAGACAGGTTGTCTAGACCTGGACCAAATTTATAACAGTGCTTCAGACTGGATGATAAATCTGGTGCAGGGATACCAACTATCCCTTGACTAATGTAGAGACAGAATTGTAGAGCAATTTTGGTGCAAAACAGTGCATCTTAGGTAATGCCCCTTTCCACTAACTCTTTCCCAACCACCCAAGGTGAACTTACGTTGAGGCTGGGCTTGTAAAAATTGCATGTGCAGCAACCGCAACTGGCGATAATGCTGCTCGTGGACTTTTAACTCTTCAACTTTTAACTGGAAGCGCACAGTTCGGGTGTCCTCCGATTTCCAAAACCCCCCACAAAGAATGGGGTGCATATTAGTTACTATGGAGCAGAGTTGCATAGGAACATAGTAACATTCTCATACACTCCAATGCTAATATTTTTCCCATATGGCAAATACAAATACACACCCCAAAATTGTATCCCACTTTTTTTTTACAATTCCACCCCATTTGGATTTTTTTTGCTGCTTCCCACCACATTTTATGCAACCATAAATGGTGGCATTAGAAAGTGCATCTTTTCCAGCAAAAAACAAAACCTCATACGGATATGTGAATGAAAAAATAAAAGTTATGGCTTGTGGAAGGCTGTGAGTAAAAAATTAAAATTTCCCGGTCATTAAGGGGTTAAAGCTCCACAAATTTTCTAATATAAGTCTATCCCCTTTTTGGGCAGGTTGGAAAAAAGTGTAGCGTCAATAGCGCCAAAATTGCACCAATTTGCTCCACTTTTTAGATAGATTTTAGGCACAGACACTTTAGTAAATCTGGGCCAGGGTGTAACAGAGTTTTACTCCGAAACGGAGTCCCATATACTGGAGACATGGCTTCCAGGGGGAGTAATGGTGGCCCGTGGTATATGCTGAATTGGCTTCTGACTATAAATGCTTTCCATGTTCATAGTTTATACAAAATTGAACAATCAATGTTCCACTACTTGGTATAGCTATATGCTTTAGATTTACATTGGGCAATATTCTTTTAAAGGTTACCAGAAAAAAGTCCACATTCCCATTTTTGATAAGCTGGAAAATACATGCTTATTATGCAAAATGACTTTGTGGTACATTAAACATAATTAGGATAGTCCCAGCAAATGAGATAAAAGTCATATCAGCGAACTGCAGAGATCCAGAATCTATCAAGAACAAGCAGATACCAGATACATTTTTATGGATTCTTAATTCATAATTCATCCCAAAATTATTTTCTGGCATGTTGAAGAGACTTCTTTTTGATTGCATATTCAGAGTTTCAGCAGTAAATATCTAGATGCTTACTTATGCTTTTCAGACCATAAGGCCTTCAGTCATAACATGATTAAAATCACATCATAGGTGTTTAACTCCTTAACGCATAATCACATACATGTACACCATTATGCTTAACAGGTTGTATGAAGTGGTCTGTTGGGATAATCCCGCTACATATGCAACGGATGCTGGCTATATAATCCCCCCAATGATTGGGATTGGCCATGGCACTGAAGCCTGCCATTTAAAGAGGTCCTTTCACCTCTCCTAATATAAGAAAAGGAGCCGGCACTCAATCACAGATGTGCGTCGTCACAGGAATGGACCTGGTCCCAAATAGTACAATAGATAATCCCAGCAGACGCTTCTTGATTTCTCAATAGTATGCTTTTTATTTCTCATAAGGTATATATATCCATAAACAAAGGACGCGTTTCGGCACGTCCTGCCTTTATCAGCTCAATAAAGGCAGGACGTGCCGAAACGTGTCCTCTGTTTATGGATATATATATACCTTATGGGAAATAAAAAGCATACTATTGAGAAATCAAGAAGCGTCTGCTGGGATTATCTATTGTACTACTTTCACCTCTCCTGACATGCCTGTTTTAATCGCTTCATGCATTCCCCATGTAATAACAATTCTGGAACATCTATTCTTATGTCTGTATGTTGTGCCATTCCTTTATTATTTGCACTAGAAGTTATGAATGAATTGCTACTTGTCTTCAGTAAGGGAACAGGCACAGTTTAGCAGGCACAAGTAGAAATTTCAGTCAGAACAGCAGGACATCGTTTAACTGACCTCAGACACTTTTATGGTCCCTTTTTGAGGTACAGAACATAAAATAAAATGTAACAAACAAAAAATCCTCTGCCTGTCCAGCTCTAACTATACAGAAAAACATCCTCACTGACCCAGTACCGACCTAAATACCAGACACCAAACAAAACAGCAAGTCTGTACTTCTTGAAGTGCTCTCACAGGCTCCAAGCAGATGACCTGTTCCTAGATTGAGAGCAAGGTGTGACTGGGCTCCTGACTTTAAAAAAGACCAGCACATCTGAGGACTAGGGTTGTCACTACACCAAAATTTCGATTTGATTTCGATACCATAGCAAAGTATTGTGATACTCGATACCATTCGATACCACGCGAAAAAATAACACCAAAAAAGCTGCGTGCATTCCACATTTTATGGAACATCCAGCCCATAATAAAACAGTCCTATCCTATTTTTGGGGGGACAAGGTGACAAAAAAATGATGAAATCCGTGTATTTTTTTCTGTTAAGGCATTCCTCGCATTGGAGATATATATTTTTTTATTTTAATAGTGTGGACTTTTCGGACGTGGCGATGTGTAATATGTTTATTTATTTGTTGTTAATACATTTAATATGTAAAATTGGGAAAGGGGGTGATTTAAACTTAATATTTTGGTATTTGTTTTCTTTTAAACTTTTTTTTTACTTTTTATTTAATAACTCTAGGGCTAAAACCTAGGATCTTTTGATCTCTTGTCCTGTTCACAATACAGCTCTATTAGGGTGAAATGATCTTACAGTCTCCCTGCTGCCCTGGGCTTTGTTCACACAGCAGCAGCGAGCTTACCATGGCAGCCAGGGCTTCAGTAGTGTCCTGTTTGTCATGGTAACCGATCGGAGCCCCGCAATTACACTGCTGGGGCTCCGATTGGAAACTGCCACTGCCACCAATGAAAAGGAGGGGACCCTGTGGTCGCTGCCACCAATGATTATAATACTGGGGGAGAGGAGGAGGGGGGTTCACACTGTATCACCAATGACTAATACTGGAGGGGTTTGGGGGCGCACTGCGCCATCAATGTTTTTAATGCTGGGGAGGGGGGCACACTGCGCCACCAATGAAGAGAACTAACGTCAAATACAAATACAGGAGGTGGGTGCCAGTGGCAGAATCACATAGCCGGCATCTGACCTGTATGATGAAGCTGCGATCAGCTGGTGGTAGCAGCAGCCTCAGCAACAGGCCAAAGCTGTCAATGTCATTCTGCCGACATGTTTTGACTAACAATCCAGCTGTACTGGAATGGTTCACTCACTCTTCAACATCATCTCAAGTAAATATCAGACATACCCAGCCAGGAATCGCTGGGTTCCTCTGACACCACACTTGGCATGGCCCAAGAACAACCTCTGTGCCCTCACTTTTCTGCAACTGCCTCTTTCTTTTGCTGCTCCTTCTGCTGAGGAAGTAATGTATGCTGCTGGCTCTGCTCCTCTTTTCAGCGAGGACAAGCTTATTGAGGACAGTCAGCAGCTACAGGCCCGCCCAGATATGGAGGAGAGGTCTGCTGCATCATCCTTTAGGCTTACAACTAGCAATGATGACAGTTGGGTGGGAGCACATGTTGTGAGCAGTCAGGGATGATGATGGGATAGGAGTGCTCCCCGGTGTAACTTCAATGTCAGACAGAGGCAGCTCATACGTGACACCTGCCATTTGCTCAAGCTCTTTGAGGTGGCCACTTTATTTGTCAGTCGCCAAGACTACGGAATGAATGATATAATTCCACTCCTTCACGTCCTAGAGGGGATGCTGATAAAAATGACTGGCGATGGGAGCGAAGACATTGCGCCTACATCTCACAGCCATCTGAGCCCTGTGGAGGCTGAACTGGCACAGGAGGAGGATGAGGAAGAGGCCATAAACACCTAGAAATACTATACAGAACTAGGTGTTTTTTCTGCCAAAACAACAGGAGAGGACTAGGAGGAGCAGGAACAGCATGAGGAGCAGGAGGGCAATGACGAAGGTCAGGCAGATGACCCCAACATACCTTGGCAGTATGCAGTGGAGATGGAGGCAGGGAGTCCCTCAGCTGCATTATCACAATTTGGCAGAGGGATGATTACTGGCTCTCCACAATGTTAGACCTTTGCTACCAGTCCAAAATGTTTTTTTAAACCTTCTAAGAGGGATGAAAGACTCAACTACTATCAAGCCAACCTTTGTAGTCAGTTGGTCGCTGCCTACAGCACCAATGCCCATCCTCACAAAGGTCTAACTGGGGGGACCCTCTGAGCTCACACTCCATTGCAATGACTGCTGGAGGGGGAGCAGCACCAGCTCCATCAGCAGCAACTTAAGCCTTGAGTCTCTGATGAGCACTTTTCTTCACCCACCTACTGAAGAAACCACCCAGCAGCAGGACATGGAGCAGAACCTGAAACAGTAGGTAGTGGCATACTTGGATTGCATTCGGTCACTCCAGATCCAAGAAACCATGGACTACTGGGCAGCCAAATGAATTATGGCCACAACTGGCCGAGTGCTGTTGCCCCGGCCCCTCCATACTCTGTTTCTAGGCCACTATTGTGACTCTTCCTGTTACCAGGCCAATAGTGTCCCTGTTGGCTGTGTTGACAACACTGTTTATTTTTCAGTTCTACTGATCTGTCAGAAGAACAGAAAAAAAAAAACGTTTGAGTGTCCATAAGGCCTCAATAACACGGTCAGTATTTTGCATCAGGATTTAATCATGATTTGGAAGCCAAAAGTAGTAGTGGGTCCAAAAGACAGAAAACATGCAAATATTTCTATCACATTTTATCCCTGTTTTGACCCACTCCTGTTTTTGCCTTACCAATACTGATCAAATACTGATGCAAAAACCTGCATGCAGGACTTTTTTTCTATCTGAATAAAACTGATTTCAGTCGCAAATGGCCAAAAGGCATGCAAATTGATCATGAGGCCTCTATCACACAGTCAGTATTTTACATCCGGATTTGGTCATGATTTAGAAGCCAAAAGCAGGAGTGGGTCCAAAACACAGAACAGATACAAATATTTCCATCACATTTTATCTCTGTTTTGGACTCACTGTTTTTGCCTTACAAATACTGATGAAATGCTGACCAAATACTGGCCATGTTAAGGAGGATGCCCAAAATACAGGATCCCCTTTTTTGGCTGTTCTTCTGACAGATCAGAAGAAATTAAAAATAAACAGTGAATTCATCACAACTAGAGATGAGCGAGCATACTCGTCCGAGCTTGATACTCGTTCGAGTATTAGGGTACTCGCCATGCTCGAGGAAATGGCATCTCCCGCCTTTTGAATTTTTGGCGGCTATAAACTGAGCCAATCACAAGCCAGGAGACTCTGCGGTACACCCAGCATCACGTGGGGCCTTTACATGTCGATAGCAGGGGTTGGCTGGCCTGATCAGGTGACCGTGGAATATACTAGTGACTGCCCACGGTGCTCGGCTCAGTCGCTGCCTGGATGCCGTTAGGGACAGATCTGCAGTGTGATACAGGGAGAGTGTTAGGGTGTTCTACTAGATTTGTGTTAGGCAGGAGTGATTCTAAAAGAACTCAACAGCCCTTGTTAGGGCTACAAGACCCTTTTTTTTATCTGCTTGTGGCTGGGCTTGCTGGCACTAGTAGTGCAGCTACCGCCATATTTGCAGCATTTTGCAGGGAGACTGGAAAAAGTTTATTTTTGGCTCTCAGTGACACACATCCATTTTAAACAGCTAAGTGGGACAATTCTTTTGTGTTTCATTGAAATAGGCACAGTCTTCAGAAGATTTTTTTCTGTCTAACTGATAGATAGTGGAAGTCACAGTACAAAATCCTTTTGTTTGCTCTCAGTGATACAAATCCATTTCATACAGCTGTGTGGAACCATTCTGTGTGTCACAGTTCAGCTGGCCAGTCACCACAAACCACAATCCGTATTTTCTGTCCAGGTGACCCATACTGTACGTCACGTAATCAAATACGGTCTTTTGCTCTCACTGATACAGCTACATTAGAAAAATCTGAGTGCGAGATTTTTCTGGGTTACAGTGAAAATAGCCACAGTCAGCAGGGGCTGATTTTGCTCTCTGATATACTCTGCACGTCACGTAAAGAAAAAAAAAAAAAAAAAAAAAACTTTTTTTTTTATCTCAGTGATACAAATCCATTTCATACAGCTGTGTGGAACCATTCTGTGTGTCACAGTTCAGCTGGCCAGTCACCACAAACCACAATCCGTATTTTCTGTCCAGGTGATCCATACTGTATGTCACATAATCAAATACGGTCTTTTGCTCTCACTGATACAGCTACATTAGAAAAATCTCTGTGCGACATTTGTCTGGGTTGCAGTGAAAATAGCCATAGTCAGCAGGGGCTGAGTTTGCTCTCTGATATATTCTGCACGTCACATAAAAAAAAAAAACTTTGTTGTTTTTTTTTTAATCTCAGTGATACAAATCCATTTCATACAGCTGTGTGGAACCATTCTGTGTGTCACAGTTCAGCTGGCCAGTCACCACAAACCACAATCCGTATTTTCTGTCCAGGTGACCCATACTGTACGTCACGTAATAAAATACGGTCTTTTGCTCTCACTGATACAGCTACATTAGAAAAATCTCTGTGCGACATTTGTCTGGGTTGCACTTAAGCAGACCAAGTCTGCCTAATCTAATAGTTTCAGTGTAATTGCTCCATACTGCACGGTACGTAATAAAATACGTAATTTTGCTCTAACTTATCCACCTACAGTATATATTAACTTGTTCAGATTGAACAAGTTTGTGGGTTTCAGTACAGCATGCCCATTTTTTTTTTTGTATATATAATACACTTATATACAGAAAATGTTGAACCCCAGGGCTAAGGGTCGAGGACGAGGGCGTGGGCATTCAATTACTGCAGGGGGCAGAGGCCGTGGTCCTGGGCAGGGTGAGACAGTACCTGCTGATGAGGGAGCAGGGGAACGCCGAAGAGCTACACTCCCTAGCTTCATGTCTGAACTTAAAGGGACACGTGGTAGAACACTGTTGAAACCACAACAGTGCGAACAGGTGATCTCGTGGATTGCGGACAATGCTTCAAGTAATTTGTCCACCAGTCAGTCTTCCACGCAGTCCACCCACGTTACCCAAGGGAGCACTCCTCTGGCTCCTCCACCTCAACCTCCTTCCCCCCAGTCTGCCCCCTCCCAGGAAAATTTGGAATGCGATCCGGCATACTCTCAGGAACTGTTTTCTGGACCCTTCCCAGAGTCACAAACCACTTCTCAGGTTGCTGCTGACCTCGTTCCCGATGCCCAAGTTTTCCAACTGTCGCAGTCTGTGGGTGATGATGATGATGATGACAATGTTGAGTTAGTGGAAGAAGTTTGTAAAGAGGTGTCGGACGATGAGGAGACACGGTTGTCAGACAGTGGTGAAGTTGTTGTCAGGGCAGGAAGTCCGAGGGGGGAGCAGACTGAGGAATCGGAGGATGACGAGGTGACTGACCCAAGCTGGGTTGATAAGCCGAGTGAAGACAGTGCTTCTGAGGCGGAGGCGAGTGCTGCACCAGAACAGGTTGGAAGAGGCAGTGGTGTGGCCAGAGGGAGAAGCAGGGCCAGAGCTGGTGCATCAGCAGCAACTGTTTCACGTGGTGAAGCTCCCGTGGCGAGGCCTAGATGTTCGCAAGTCTGGAGGTTCTTTAAAGAAATTGAGGATGACCGACAGACTGTGGTGTGCAACCGTTGCCACACCAGGATCAGCAGGGGTGCCACCACTACCAGCCTAACCATCACCAGCATGTGCAGGTATACGAGTGCTAAACACTATGGAACCAAGGCCGTCCGTTCCCCTCATGCGGGTCCCACCACTGCTCCTTCCCCTGTGTCACTCGCTGCCTCTGCGAGTCAACCCCCATCCCAGGACCCCGGCACGAGCGCCTCCCACCGGAAAACCACCCCTTCGCCTCCATGATCCTCCACACTGTCCACCAATGTGTCCCTGCGCAACGTTCAGCTGTCATTACAGCAGACGTTGGAGCGCAAGCAGAAAAAAGGTTCAGCCCACCTACATGCACAAGCCCTCAACGTCCACATACAGGGCCACGCTAAATTTTTTATGTGCTCTACCTGCTACCGTCGTGTAGCTCGGTCAATGTGTAGTCGCAGCCATACAGGGCCACGCTAAATTTTTAATGTGCTCTACCTGCTACCGTCGCGTAGCTCGGTCAATGTGTTAGTCGCAGCCATACAGGGTCACGCTAAATTTTTCCTGTGCTCTACCTGCTACCGTCGTGTAGCTCGGTCACTCTACAGTCACAGCCATACAGGGCCACGCTAAATTTTTCCTGTGCTCTACCTGCTACCGTCGTGTAGCTCGGTCAAAGTGTAGTCACAGCCATACAGGGCGACGCAAAATTTTTTATGTGCTCTACCTGCTACCGTCGTGTAGCTCGGTCACTCTGTAGTCACAGCCATATAGGGCCACGATAAATGTTTATGTGGTTTGCCTGCTCCCCCATTGTCACTCGCTCACTCTGCACTATAGCAGCCCAAGTCTGCACATTTCACTTTTTCTCTCCAAGTGATCGATACTACACGTCACATTAGAAAATACGTTCTTTTGCTCTCAGTAATACAAATCCATTTCATACAGCTCAGTTGAATAATTCTGTGAGTAATTGATCTATACTGCACGTCACGTAAAAAAATAGGTTTTTTTGCTTTCAGTGATACAAATCCATTTCATAAAATCCTTTCTTTCTCTAACTTATCTATACTAAACGTCACTTTTAAAAATACGTCTTTTTCCTCTCTTTCTATCTCTCCAAACTATTTTTCCGGATAGGTGACGTATACGGTATTAAACTGAGAAGAATACATACAACACATGCCCCACTTGATCAATTTCATAGTTGACAACCATACCTAAATTGACAGCCACAGCCATACAGGGCGACGCTAAATTTTTTATGTGCTCTACCTGCTACCGTCGTGTAGCTCGGTCACTCTGACCGAGTCTGACCCTGGGGCCGCTCATGTACTGCCCACTTGGAGGATTGCGGGGCCTACCTCGGTCACGGTTTCTCAGACTTACTATGCCTCTTCCTCCAACCCCTCCTCCTTTCGAATTATCATCCGTGCTTCAGCTCCTGCTACCTCAGTCTAACTTGGTCACTCTGTTGTCACCGCCATGCTGCGTCAGGCTAAATTTTTGGGTGGCTCACCTGCTACCTCATCTAACTTGGTCACTTGTTGGTGTCACCGCCATGCTGTGTCAGGCTTATGCCTGCATCGTGTGGCTGGGGATAGGAGAGCAGTGCCAGCATGGGCATGGATGATGGACCTTTGTTGCACCTAGTTGGGTGCTTCCCTAACATGTGATGGGCATGTGCCTCGCCTTTCTTGGTCTGGGTGAGCACAATGGCCATGAGGGTAACCACCAGGCTGTTGCAGGAGAATTTGGGGTAATGGTGGGATTAGGCAGCCTCAGAGGCATCTATGCATGCTGCCCCTGCTGTTTCCTGTCCATTTCCGTGGTGTTTCCATCATTTTCTGAGGTTTCCAGGTTTTCACCAAGCCTTCCCTAGGCAGAGCCTTGGTCCCCTGCAAAAAATCCTCGAGTCTCCCATTGACTTCAATGGGGTTCGTTACTCGAAACGAGCACCCGAGCATCAGGAAAAGTTCGTCTCGAATAACGAGCACCCGAGCATTTTAGTGCTCGCTCATCTCTAATCACAACCTTACTGCTGACAGCCTCCCCACTCTGTCATGGGGCCACTACTTGAACCTTGAGGCACTGCACGGTTCAATCCACACCAATAAATTAGACCTGATGCTAACATTGACTTGTAAGGTTCACACTTCAGTTATTTGGCCAGTTATTTCCATCAGTTTTTGTGAGCCAAATTCAGGAGCCAGTTATGATGAGAATAACTGACCAAATAACTGAAGTGTGAACTGAGCCTAATGGTGACGCACAGTTATTCTACAGCTAACAGAGGGGATTAAAAAGCATGTGTTATGACTGCCACTACATGCATTAAAAAAACTTTTTTTTTCTGTACTACTTTTTTGATACTGTCTCCTTTAGTTTGTTCCACTAAAGAGTCATTTGGACACAAACCTGCATTTTTTTTTTGCTTTACCGAAGTCTGCTGTATGCTTTTCTTTTGGTTTAACAGAAAGGATTAGCTAGGAATGTTGGTGGCCTGCACGATGATGAGCACGTCCATATATGTGACCTTCCTGTCATTCTGATGCACAGTAACTGTTTCGCTACCAGAAAGGATTAGCTATGCATGTTGGTTCAATGCACACTGAAGAACACCGAGATACACTCTGCCTAAAGTTTAACTGTAGACCGGGATAGACCTGATCTAACATGGTTTGTGACAAATTAATTCGTAATGAAGCAAATTTCTTGGCAAAATTCGTTAAAGCATCTGAATCGATTTTTGAAAACCGCTCATCTCTAGCCTTCACCCTAATTTAATTATTTTCAAAATTGGTGACGCACAGTTATTCTATAGCTAACAGAGGGGATTAAAAAGCATGTGTTTTGACTGCCACTACATGCATTAAAAGAACGGATTAGCTAGGAATGTTGGTGGCCTGCACGATGATGAGCACGTCCATATATGTGACCTTCCTGTCATTCTGACGCACAGTAACTGTTTCGCTACCAGAAAGGATTAGCTATGCATGTTGGTTCAATGCACACTGAAGAACACCGATATACACTCTCCCTAAAGTTTAACTGTAGGCCGGGATAGACCTGATCTAACATGGTTCGTGACAAATTAATTCGTAATGAAGCAAATTTCTTGGCAAAATTCGTTGAAGAGTCTGAATCGATTTTTGAAAACCGCTCATCTCTAGCCTTCACCATAATTTAATTATTTTCAATATTACCTTAAGCAATTTTACAATTGTATTGCTCTTGGTATTTCCAAGAGCAATACAATAAATTACACTGCACCCCATGCATGGTCCTGTATATTACACTGCATACCATGCATGGTCCTGTATGTTAACCTGTATGTTACACTGTACCCCATGTATAGTCCTGTATATTACATTGCACCCCATGTATAGTCCTGTATGTTACACTGCACCTCATGCATGGTCCTGTATATCACAATGCACCCCATGTATAGTCCTGTACAGTCATGGCCAAAAGTTTTGAGAATGATACAAATATTAATTTTTACAAAGTCTACTGCTTCAGTTTTTATAATGGCAATTTGCATATACTCCATAATGTTATAAAGAGTGAATAGCTTAACAGCAATTACTTGCAAAGTCAATATTTGCCTAGAAAATGAACTTTATCCCCCAAAACACATTTCAACATCATTGCAGCCCTGCCTTAAAAGGACCAGCTAACATTGTTTCAGTGATTGCTCCATTAACACAGGTGTGGGTGTTGATGAGGACAGGGCTGGAGATCAATCTGTCATGATTAAGTAAAAATGACACCACTGGACACTTTAAAAGGAGGCTGGTGCTTGGCATCATTGTTTCTCTTCTGTTAACCATGGTTATCTCTAAAGAAACACGTGCAGTCATCATTGCACTGCACAAAAATGGCCTAACAGGGAAGAGTATCGCAGCTAGAAAGATTGCACCCCAGTCAACAATCTATCGCATCATCAAGAACTTCAAGGAGAGAGGTTCCATTGTTGCCAAAAAGGCTCCAGGGCGCCCAAGAAAGACCAGCAAGCGCCAGGACCGTCTCTTAAAAGTGTTTCAGCTGCAGGATCGGGCTACCAACAGTGCAGAGCTTGCTCAGGAATGGCAGCAGGCAGGTGTGAGTGCATCTGCATGCACTGTGAGGCGGAGACTCTTGGAGCAAGGCCTGGTCTCAAGGAGGGCAGCAAAGAAGCCACTTCTCTCCAGAAAAAACATCAGGGACAGACTGATATTCTGCAAAAGGTACAGGGAGTGGACTGCTGAGGATTGGGGTAAAGTCATTTTCTCTGATGAATCCCCTTTTCCATTGTTTGGGACATCTGGAAAACAGCTTATTCGGAGAAGACGAGATGAGCGCTACCACCAGTCTTGTCTCATGCCAACTGTAAAGCATCCTGAAACCATTCATGTGTGGGGTTGCTTCTCAGCCAAGGGAATCGGCTCTCTCACAGTCTTGCCTAAAAACACAGCCATGAATAAAGAATGGTACCAGAATGTCCTCCGAGAGCAACTTCTCCCAACCGTCCAAGAGCAGTTTGGCGATCAACAATGACTTTTCCAGCATGATGGAGCACCTTGCCATAAAGCAAAGGTGATAACTAAATGGCTCAGGGAACAAAACATAGAGATTTTGGGTCCATGGCCTGGAAACTCCCCAGATCTTAATCCCATTGAGAACTTGTGGTCAATCATCAAGAGACGGGTGGACAAACAAAAACCTACAAATTCTGACAAAATGCAAGCATTGATTGTGCAAGAATGGACTGCTATCAGTCAGGATTTGGTCCAGAAGTTGATTGAGAGCGTGCCAGGGAGAATTGCAGAGGTCCTGAAGAAGAAGGGTCAACACTGCAAATATTGACCTGCTGCATTAACTCATTCTAACTGTCAATATAAGCTTTTGTTACTCATAATATGATTGCAATTATATTTCTGTACGTGATAAAAACATCTGACAAACACACATAAAAACCATAGGGCAGCAGATCATGTGAAAATATAATATTTGTGTCATTCTCAAAACTTTTGGCCATGACTGTACATTACACAATAATACACTGTAAAGTATAGGAAATACCTTTCAAAATGGGGTTTTATTGTGAAAATGTTACATTATAGATAAATATGTGTAAGCACTCCAATCAGCTCACATACAATATATCACTCACTTCACCTCATACACAATGTATCACTCCCATCATTTTATTCATAATTTATCACTCCTACCATCTCACAATGTATTACTCCCATCATCTTACACATTGGGTCAGATTAACACTAAAACAGTTCTTGTTGCCCTTAGCAACCAATCACAGCGCTGCTTTCATTTTTCCAAAGCAATTTTAGAAATTAAAACAGATTGGTTGAGACTAGATTTAGATGGCAATGGGCAGATGTGTTGAAATGGGCAAAAAGAAAAACTGTCTTTGCTGCCTGTAGTGATCAATCATAGCGCAGCTTTTACTTTCCAAGAGCAGAATACAAAATGAAAGCTACGCTGCGATTGGCTGCAACAAGGACTAAAGTTCGACTTTTAGACGGTTTATATCCCACTATTCACCGCAAAATGTATGTAAAGAGAATGAAGAGACATGAAGAAAATTTCCGGCAAGAACATGTATGTAGAAATTGTGATATTAAAAAAAATTGCCCCAAGAACACCCTTGAGTGCAAAGTGTGAGTCTATTACATTTAATATGGCTGCTCTCAAGCTAAGGCACTTCTTGTGATGTCATCATTAGAATGGCGGGTTATGCTTGTCACCCCCTTTGCTATGCCACTGGCGTCAACCCTCTACTTGTGATGTCATAATGGGGGGCATGACTCATTTACTTGGGATGTCATAATGGGAGCATGATGCACTTACTTGTAACATAATAATCAGGGGGTGTGGTCTAATCCCATAAACTGGGGTAACGTCCCGTGTCAGTGTCTCTTGCTGGCTCTCACCATGGGGAAGCCTAGGAAGAGAAGGATGTTGAATCCTAAGACAGTTCCTGTGGTGAACACGGTAGAGAAGATGGATGTCAGCCCGCACCAGTATCCGGATCATTGAGAAATGGAGTCTGTTCACTGTGATGACGACAAGATGGATATTGACCCTCACCAATATCCTGATGTGTAGAAGAAGGATCTTCAGGGGGCCACCACAAACATCAGGGCCTCTAACCCCCGAAAGAGAAAGCAGCCATCTTGTACCATCGGCTATGGCATCTGCTGCTAGGCCCTTAAAATAACATATGCCCCTTGGCCACCTAAATACCATCTGCTGCTTGGTTCTAATTTACCATCTGCTGCCTGGGGCCGTTTATCTATCTGTGGCTTGGGGCCAATACAGATTTTTTAGTCACCTCCCAAAAAGCATAATTTCAATTGATCAAAAAGTCATATGTACCCCAAAATGGTAGCAATAAAAACATCATCTTATTCCGAAGAAAATGAGCCCTCACACAAGACCATAGCCAGAAATTTGTTTCTAAAAATATTCTTATTGTGTAAAACATAAAAAAAAAAAAAACTAGACATTTGGTATTTCGGCATCCATAATGACCGGATCTATAAAAATTATCACATGATCTACTACATCAAGTGAATGGTGTAAAAAATATATAGAAAAACTACACCGAACAGCTTTTTTTGGTACCTCACCTCCCAAAAAATTAGATGAAAAATCTCAGAAAGCTAAATGTACACCAATGCCAAAAAAACTACAGTTTGTCCCGCAAAAAATAAGTCCTCGCATAGCTCAGTCAACAAAAATAAAAAACGTATCATTCTTAAAAACCATGTCAGAAAATTCCAAGTTAGAAAATTCAAATGCAGCTCCTTCCTTTCTGAGCCATGGTGTATCCAATAACAGTTTACGACCACAATTGAGGTGTTACTGTATTCAGGAGAAAATGGGTAGCAAATTTTGGGGTGATATTCCCCAAATATTTTGGGGTGACATACAGTTGGACACTAGACAGGGGGGGGGGAACAAGACAAGGCAGAGGAAAAGGAAAGGGAGAAGGGAAATGGGGGTGGGGGAGGAAAAGTTAAGGTGATTGGGATAAGGAATGAGAATTCCTAGCTGACTATACAACTGGTGAAGAAAAGGACAGGCAAAACACAAAACTTTGTGAAAAAGAAAGTTTTGACCTAAAGCACCATTTTCTTGTAAAAATAAAAATTATTTTTTTTTATTTTCACAGCTAAATATTATAAATTCTATGAAACACCTGTTGGGTCAAGTGCTCACTACATCCCTTAAAAATTCCCCTCCTCCCGGGTCTCCTCATGCGGGCTTGCTGCCAGAGTAATTCTCACCTTTTTTCTCTTTTTACTCACATTTTCTGGAGGACTTATGTCTTTCCTTTCTTGGACAGCAGCAACTTCTCATCGACATCTCCCAAAATGTATTGCAATCAGCTCTTGTTAAACCCTTCCTCCCCTACATGGAAAACAGTCCCTCACATTTAGCCCCAGAAATACATAAGGTATTTTGGCCACCAGAGAAAAAAAATGGCATGTACATTTTTGTGAATGGCAGACAGCCATGCTTTCACAGTGTGCCCTCATTTACTTAGGAGGCCCCGTTCTAGACACATATTTGACATTGGTGGCTAGTAATGAGCGAAGCAAGCTTCAAATCCTAGATCCAAAGTCAGATCCTGGATCCGAACTCGGTTCCGGCCAGTACTTCAGAACTGAAGCCCAGTTCGGATCAAGTTTTAAAGTGGTTTTCTCACAAGACTTTGTGAATAACTGACTTCCCCTCATCAGAGACCATACATATTAATGCTACATGGAGACGGATCTCCGTACAGCATTAATCCGAAGTTTTGAGTCAAGTAACTTCGGATCTAGGATCCGAAGCTCGCTTTGAGCATCACTATTGGTGGCATATCCTAGTGAGATGGGCCAATCCCTTTGAGGGTTGCATACACGGGGTTGCATTGCTCATTTTCATACGGGTTAAAAGTATTTTTTCACCAGAATGAAGCAATGGATTGCTTAAGTGGATGGTATCATTATGCTCAGCTAGGCTAGCCCTAAAAGGCATTGTGTCTGGTTTACCAGTGGATTTCCCGCGAATAGATTCTCTTTAAACGGAATCTGTCACCCACTATTTTGGACTTTTATTTACAGTAATACATGAGCAGTACTGTAGATATGGAGTCCAGATCACTATTTTTTATTTTCCTACTGCCCCAGTTGCTCCGCTGTCAGCACTTAAAGCTGCACTGAATTACACAGTCCGGACTGCTGTTCTAAAACAATGTGCATACGCAGCAGTCCTGACAATGGGGCACATTTATCAAGCTCACCTTTTTATTTGGAGTAAAAAAAAAAGTGTATTGCCAAATCCTGTCTTTAATTTGAGTTTCATTTATTATCTGTTAATTAGCACATCAATAACACATCGCTGTTATTTTTTGGTCCTCATGATTTGTCAGAAGAACAGAAAAATAACACAGCCTGTGAAGTTATGCACATCAGATTCATTATTTCAGATGGAAAAATGCAGAAACCTGACCTGTGTGGTCGTACCCTTACTGTAGATAATGGTCCAAAATCGGGGTGACAAATTCTCTTTAAAACCAGTTCAGATGAGCACGTGTGGTCCAGGAAATATAGTTCATGTGATGGCTGCATTTCTTTTTTTCTTTTTTTTTTTTTTCTTACTTAAATCTTTTATTTTTAATTCCATCTTACAAATAATTAAAATAACATACATTTATGATCATCATATAATTCCCTCCCATCCCCCCTCCCATCCCTCCCTCGCTCTGATGGAGATATAATAATAAATACACAATTATTCTAAATAATACTTTACACTTTCTTTCCAGACCTTTAACGTAGGAGTTTTTTCACTCATCCAGTTTTTAGTTATAAGATATCTAGCTAGAAACAACAATTGGAGTACTTTCCTTTTGATCTTTTTTGGAGCTCTAACTCCCGAATCCTCTCCAAGGAGTATTAGTTTCAGATCCCAATTTACATCATATTGTACCATTTTAGATATTTCCTCACAAACTTCTCTCCAAAAACTTTCCACTTTGGGACATTGCCAAATTAAGTGTAGAAAGTCCACATTCATCTGTCTACACCTAAGGCAATCAGAGGAGTTTCTCAGTCCCCATTTATTTAATTGCCTTGGGGTGTAGTAAATCCTATGGATCCAGCTATGTTGAATTAATCTGAATCTATTACTCCTTGATATGTGTCTAATGTTCATATATATTCGATTCCATTGGTCTTGAGATATATCCTCTATCTCTTCATTCCATTTTCTAATATTCCTAAATGGCCTCTTTTTTACTTGCTCCTCCATCAACTCTTTATAAATCTTTGCAAGACCATTCTTTCTTATTTCTTTAGTTTGAATTTTAGTTACCAATCCTTTGGGGTCTATATACTCTATTTGTTTCTCATTTTTTATAGCATGTCTAAGTTGAATATATTCATATTTATATCTTTCTGGAATCTCAAACCTTTTCTTTATCTCCTCCCATCCTATCACCTGATTTCCTTTAAGGACATCACTAACTTTTCTAATCCCTTTTCCTTTTAACGTCCTTAATATTGGAATTTTCTTTATCTCAGGGAATTTATTGTTGTTCCAAATTGGGGCAAATGAAAAAATATTATTCTGACCGATTAGTATCTTTACCTCCTTCCATGTCTTAATCATAGCCTTAACACTTATTAACTTTCCCACTTCTAGGTCCTCAAGTCCCCCCAATTTTCAAGTTAGCTCCCAGATATCCTGGAAAAATTCATTCCCTCTTTTAATAATGTGTTTCCAATAAGGGTCCTCCCCCCAATGCATCAGTATATTTAATTGGGAAGCTAAAAAATAAGTTCTAAAATCTGGGACCGCTAATCCACCTTTCTCCCTAGGGAGAGATACATTATCTAGTTTTATCCGGACACGTCTGCGGCCCCAGATTAGCTCATTTAATAATGCTTTAATCTTTTTAAATGTACTTTCATCCGGCCAAAATGGAGAGGATGCAAATACATACAAAATCTTAGGCTGAATAACTGTTTTAGCCAGGCATATCCTGTCAGCTCTTTGAAATCGGTAATCCCGACCAGATCCTTACTTTCTGTTCTATTTCTCTAAGGATTTGGAGGTATTAATTTTGTGAAAATCTACTATATCAGCAGAGATATTTATTCCTAAATATTTGAATTATCCTTTCTTTCCAGTGTTTTGTTAATATTACATAATTCCCAATTGATCTATTTTCCCAATGGGAGGAGAAGATTCCCCCAGTTTACCGAGTATCTGAAACACTGCCAAATTCCTCAATAATTTCCATTAAAGGCTTAATCCTTTTTCTGGGTCCTCCAAGAATAACAAAACATCATCTGCAATACATGGTAATCTTGTCGCTCACTCCCCCCTCCTCCAAACCCAGCAATCCTCTTATCTGCTCTGATTTTTAATCACCAGGGGTTCTATTACTAATGCAAAAAGGAGAGGGGAGAGATGACAACCCTGCCTTGTCCCTCTACCAGAGGAAAGGTATTAGAGGGTGAATCCCTATCAACACGGAACGCCTTTGCTCCCCTATATAGGGTCTTTATCATTTTCAATAAATTTTCTTCCT
>ONZH01021913.1:0-52746 GCA_900303285.1 Rhinella marina | reverse complement strand
AGACTATATACCGCAGCCTAGCCTCGTGCGTATGATGCAATCGGCGAGTCAATAGTATGCTAAGGATCATACGCACTTTTCACGTGAATGCTTATACATTCAGTTCAGTAGCGTACTTTAACAACGCTTAGACTGTATGTTATAATTTGTGTGTAATGTTCGCAAAACAACGATTATTTTTTAATGCAAATTCGACCAAATAAATTTGTTTTAAGAACAAATCTTGTCATAAATTTGTATTATTCTCCGAAGCGATTTTTTGATGATTTGCTAATCTCTAGTACAGATATATCAATACACTACTGTATATACTATATCGCTGTACCTTAAGTTAAACCTTACACAGATGCCTTACTAGGCTAATATACACACTGTATCTATTACACCTTCAGTACACTGCTGTATATACATATATCTGTCACACTGGATGTATTATACCTCGACCTCACATATCAGTACACTGCTGTATATACTATATGTACACTGTACCTACATACAGTACACTGCTGTATATACTATATATCTGTACACACTGCATCTATTATACCGCATACCTCACATATCAGTACACTGCTGTATATACTATATATCTGTACACACTGCATCTAATATACCTCATACCTTACATATCAGTACACTGCTGTATATACTATATATCTGTACACACTGCATCTATTATACCTCATACCTCACATACCAGTACACTGCTGTATATACTATATATCTGTACACACTGCATCTATTATACCTCATACCTCACATATCGGTACACTGCTGTATATACTATATATCTGTACACACTGCATCTATTATACCTCATACCTCACATACCAGTGCACTGCTGTATATACTATACATCTGTACATACTGCATATATTATACAGTATAATAGAGGCAGTGTGTACAGATATATATTATACACAGCATTGTACTGATATGTGAGGTATGAGGTATAATAGATGCAGTGTGTACAGATATATAGTATATACAGCATTGTACTGATATGTGAGGTATGAGGTATAATAGATGCAGTGTGTACAGATATATAGTATATACAGCAGTGTACTGATATGTGAGGTATGAAGTATAATAGATGCAGTGCGTACAGATATATAGTATACACAGCACTGTACTGATATGTGAGGTACGAGGTATAATACCTGAATGATCTAAAGCTGATGATGGGTGGTAGCATGCTGTTTTTTGAAACAACTCCCAGCATACCTTTCCTACTGTTCAGGTCATACTGGGAACTGTAGTTTCACACTGGACAAGCTTATATGACGAGGACCGACCTGACTACACAAATCGTATCTTTTAAAATCTGGTGATGTGTATTTGTACTGCACACGGTTATGTGCTGTATTTATGTAATGGACTTGATTCTGATGTTGTATTTATGCCTGGAGGTTGGTTCTGGTGCTGTTTTTATGTAATATGCTTGGTTCCAGGGCTGTATTTATGTAATTTGCTTGGTTCTGGTGCTGTATTTATGTAGAGAACTTGTTCTTGGTGCTGTATTATGTAATGAGGTTTCTGCTGTATTTATGTAAGAGCTTTGTTCGGGTGCTGTATTTATGTAATGAGCTTGGTTCTGATGGTGTATTTATGTAATGAGCTTGGTTCTGGTGCTGTATTTATGTAATTAGCTTGGTTCTGGTGCTGTATTTATTTAATGATCTTGGTTTTGGTGCTGTATTTATGTAATGGGCTTTGTTCTGGTGCTGTATTTATGTATATGAGCTTTATTCTGGTTGATGTATTTATGTGATGAGCTTGGTTCTGGTGCCTCTATTTATGTAATGAGCTTGGTTCTGGTTGCTGTATTTATGTAATGAGCTTTATTCTGGTGATGTATTTATGTAATGAGCGTGGTTCTGATGGTTGTGTAATTTATGTAATGAGCTTTATTCTGGTGATGTATTTATGTGATGAGCTTGGTTCTGGTTGCTGTATTTATGTAATGAGCTTTATTCTGGTGATGTATTTATGTAATGAGCGTGGTTCTGATGGTGTATTTATGTAATGAGCTTTATTCTGGTGATGTATTTATGTGATGAGCTTGGTTCTGGTGCTCTATTTATGTGATGAGCTTGGTTCTGGTGCTCTATTTATGTAATGAGCTTGGTTCTGGTGCTCTATTTATGTAATGAGCTTGGTCCTGGTGCTGTATTTATGTAATGAGCTTGGTCCTGGTGCTGTATTTGTGTAATGAGCTTGGTCCTGGTGCTGTATTTGTGTAATGAGCTTGGTCCTGGTGCTGTATTTATGTAATGAGCTTGGTTCTGGTGCTGTATTTGTGTAATGAGCTTGGTCCTGGTGCTGTATTTATGTAATGAGCTTGGTCCTGGTGCTGTATTTATGTAATGAGCTTGGTCCTGGTGCTGTATTTGTGTAATGAGCTTGGTCCTGGTGCTGTATTTATGTAATGAGCTTGGTCCTGGTGCTGTATTTATGTAATGAGCTTGGTCCTGGTGCTGTATTTATGTAATGAGCTTGGTCCTGGTGCTGTATTTGTGTAATGAGCTTGGTCCTGGTGCTGTATTTATGTAATGAGCTTGGTTCTGCTGCTGTATTTATGTGGTAGGCTTGGTCCTGGTGCTGTATTTATGTAATGAGCTCGTCCTGGTGTTGTATTTTTGTAATGAGATTGGTTCTGGTGCTGAATTCAAGTAGTGAGCTTTGTTCTAGTGCTGTATTTATTCCCAGAGCTTGGTTCTGGTGCTGTTTTTATATAATGGGCTTGGTTCTGATGCTTCATTTGTGTAATGGGCTTGGTTCTGATGCTCTATTTGTGTAATGGGCTTGGTTCTGATGCTCTATTTGTGTAATGGGCTTGGTTCTGATGCTTTATTTATGTATTAGGCTTGGTTCTGGTGCTCTATTTATGTAATGAGCTTGGTCCTGATGCTGTATTTATGTAATGTTCTAGGTCCTGGTGGTGTGCTGTCCACATCCGTGCTTCCGTTCCACGATCCAACAATAAAAGATAGAGCATGTCCTATTCTTGCTGACAAGAATAGCCATTTTTATCAAAGTACTGGCTGGTATCCGTGTTTTGCGGATCTGCAAATTGCGGACCGCAAAACACATATGGCAGTCTGAATGAGCCATCACTGTAATGCCTCTATCCTGCAGACTGGACTGGACTGGACCTGGTGCATTAGTCAGACATTAGTAGAGACGTCACATATCAGGAGCAGTCAGCAGTTTATCTCATAGACATAACAATGGTGTGGAGCATAAAATAGTATAAAATCCATGTATAACTTGTGCCCCACATGTCTCAGTCCTGTACACATCTCTTATACTCACTGTAATGTCTCTATCCTGCAGGACTGGACCTGGTGCATTAGTCAGACATTAGTAGAGACGTCACATATCAAGGAGCAGTCAGCAGTTTATCTCATGGACATAACAATGGTGTGGAGCATAAAATAGTATAAAATCCATGTATAACTTGTGCTCCACATGTCTCAGTCCTGTACACATCTCTTATACTCACTCTAATTCCTCTATCCTGCAGGCCGGACTGGACAGAGCTTCCATCAAGTCACTGAGGTGAGGACCAGACAGATGGTTACCAGACAGGTCAAGTTTCTTCAGGGACTGGTTATTCTTTATTACAGATGACAACTGGATGCAGGAAGTGTCTGTTAGACCATTAAGACCCAAACTGTAAGAATAAGAAGATGAGATGAGGGTGAGGCGTCCACAGAGCGTTAGTATAAAATCTGTAGATTGTGAATGTGGAGAGAAAATGTCCCCGGCTGTTAGTAAAATCCATAAATGTCATCACTAGAAGCCGCCTCTTGTGTGTGGTGGATGTCAGGAATGGCGGCAGCTATATGATATGTCCATGTCCTAGAGATCCAGAACCCTGAGGAAGGTCCTCACTTTATGGCATGTCATAAATCAGTGATGATGGCGGCACCTGAATGTACAATAGTCATAAAGCTGATGGAGGAACTTGTGTCAGCGTCATCAGTGGCTGAGAGCTCTCCTCCCTCCATCTATTGCGGCACTCAGTCTGTGGCCCCTGTGGTCTCCATTCTCCTACACTCTTCACAATATTACAGTCATGGCCAAAAGTTTTGAGAATGATACAGATATTAATTTTTACAAAGTCTACTGCTTCAGTTTTTATAATGGCAATTTGCATATACTCCAGAATGTTATAAAGAGTGATCAGCTTAACAGCAATTACTTGCAAAGTCAATATTTGCCTAGAAAATGAACTTTATCCCCCAAAACACATTTCAACATCATTGCAGCCCTGCCTTAAAAGGACCAGCTAACATCGTTTCAGTGATTGCTCCATTAACACAGGTGTGGGTGTTGATGAGGACAGGGCTGGAGATCAATCTGTCATGATTAAGTAAGAATGACACCACTGGACATTTTAAAAGGAGGCTGGTGCTTGGCATCATTGTTTCTCTTCTGTTAACCATGGTTATCTCTAAAGAAACACGTTGCAGTCATCATTGCACTGCACAAAAATGGCCTAACAGGGAAGAGTATCGCAGCTAGAAAGATTGCACCTCAGTCAACATCTATCGCATCATCAAGAACTTCAAGGAGAGAGGTTCCATTGTTGCCAAAAAGGCTCCAGGGCGCCCAAGAAAGACCAGCAAGCGCCAGGACCGTCTCTTAAAAGTGTTTCAGCTGCGGGATCGGGCTACCAGCAGTGCAGAGCTTGCTCAGGAATGGCAGCAGGCAGGTGTGAGTGCATCTGCACGGACTGTGAGGCGGAGACTCTTGGAGCAAGGCCTGGTCTCAAGGAGGGCAGCAAAGAAGCCACTTCTCTCCAGAAAAAACATCAGGGACAGACTGATATTCTGCAAAAGGTACAGGGAGTGGACTGCTAAGGACTGGGGTAAAGTCATTTTCTCTGATGAATCCCCTTTTCGATTGTTTGGGACATCTGGAAAACAGCTTATTCGGAGAAGACGAGGTGAGCGCTACCACCAGTACCATTATAACACCATATGACAAGACACCTACTAGGGTCAAAAATAACACAAATGGACCAATACAGATATACCATAAAATGCAGGTAGCATAGGTAACTATGGTTACAGCCACCCTGCAATCCAGCAGCGGCGGCCTGCTTGCACACTTTAGGAAAAAGTGCGAGCCTCTCTGGTAGCCGGAACCACGGGAGTGAGAATACAGCAGTGCTTTTTCCCTACAGTGTGCAAGCACAACCACCTCTGCTGGATTGCAGGGTGGTTGTAACCATAGAAACGAGTAGTATACAGTATAATGCAATGGAAAAATGAATCCAGCCAGCAAAGGAGGCAATATGGAGAACCGAAAGTGGTTTGTATTAACTTTCTCTATATAATACATGCCATTTGCTGAAGTGAGACAATAAGGAAGCTTCATTCAGCCAGATGGTACCAAACCATTCATTGTTGAGGTGGATGCTTCTTAGGTAGGAGTGGGTGCTATATTACGTAAGGGGTCGTTCTTCCTAACAAATTTGAAGCCATGTGCATTTTTCTCCAGAGAATTTTCCTCCGCTGAGAGGATATGATGATATTGGCAATCGGGAACTGTTGGCCATCAAATGGGACTTTGAGGAGTGGCGGCACTACTTACAAGGGGCTCAGCACCAAATCACTGTGATACTATTGATACCGAACCTGGTAACATTCTTCCCCCTAGTGTTGTCATTGCTACAGTTAGTTGTGATCTTGATTGTGTCAGGACTTGGCTCCTAGTAATCTTCCCTCTGATAAATTGTTTGTTCCTCAAAATCTTCGCCTCAAGGTTTTGGAGGAATCCCATTGCTCTGTACTGGCAAGTCATCCGGGTTTTGATGGTACTAAACATCTGGTCTCCAGGGTCTACTGGTGGCCTATTTGTTCACAAAATGTGGTTGTCTTTGTCTCGGCATGTGATGTGTGTGCCACGGCCAAGTTATTCAGGAGACGTCCTGCGGATTTACTTTGCCCCTTACCCATTCCACAGATACTTTTGACCCACATCTCATTGGAATTCATTACGGACCATCCACCCTCCTGGGGTAAAACGATTGTCTAGGTGGTCATTAGAGATGAGCGAATCTATTCGCCGCCTCGTAGATTTGATACGAATCTTGAAAATGTTTTACACCGAAGCGAATCCGAATATTTTCAGATTCGCTTCGAAACATTTGTCTAAAATCTTTGTACGCTAACGCTACGTACGCATTATATAATTTGTACGCTAATGCGTACATATTCAGTTAAGTACCGTACTTTTACTGTATATTTGTTCTTTGTGCGGGCCTAGACAATAGTACGCTAAAGCTTTGTACGCTCAAGCATGAGTATTCAAGGGAATGTTCGCTGAACACGAAAGAATAACGAATGATATGTACGTAGCTTCGACCAAATAGCTTTGTATTCGTACCAATCTTTTAAACAATTCGACGAACATTCGGCGAAGCGAATTTTGGATGATTTGCTCATCTCTAGTGGTCATTGATAGTTTCTCTAAGATGTGTCATCTGATTCCGTTGAAGAAACTTAGATTACAGTACATGGAATACCCGAGTCCACTATCTCAAATAGAAGAGACCAGTTTGTCTCAAGATTCTGAGGAGAATTAAGCAAGAAACTGGTGATCAGATTCATCTGCATTCCATCCTGAGACAAATGGACTAACTGAAAGGGTCAACCTGGTTTTGGAGCAGTTTTTAAGATGCTTTGTATTTTTGTCAGAACAAGTGGAAGAGGTTTTTGCCCCTAGCCATCAACAATCACATCAGCCACGTCGAGAGAGACATGCTGCTGAGCCACAACCCCTTGGTGATGTGACAGCATCCTTACCAACAAGATGCAATGCTCTGTTTCTCCTTGCAGCGGTCGTGTGCTAGAGGAGATTGGCAGCAGTTTGATTGCTCAGCTGCTCTATTCCTGTGTGCTAGTGTTTACGACTTACAGAGCGCATATCAGGTGTTTATCCATGGAATCTGTGCTCTATGTAAACCTCTTCCTGGCCATAAACTAGAGCCAGTAATAGTCTTCTTTGGGCTCACTAGCTAGGTTGCTGTTTCTTGTTCAGGTGCTAATTCAGATTGCTTGTGTTTTTGACCTCTGCTCATGTTTTGACCACTCTCTGTCTCTCATTTTTGTACTGCATTGTCCTTCTGGTTCTGACCCATTTAGGTATGACTCTGTCTTTGTGTCATTTATCTCTAGTTGCTGGTCTGTCTCTGCACCTTAGTAGCATAGGGACTGTTGACCAGTTGTGGCCTTGCTACCTAGGGCTTGCAGGGAAAGTAGGCTAGGTTCTAGGTCAGGGCTCATTATCCGTGTCCCTAATTACAGGTGTTAAAAAAGCATGAAAAGTGTAGCCTGGAACACACCATGAGAAAGTTTAGCCTGTAACCTTCATGTATTAAAAGTTAAAGGGGTTGTCCCACGAAAAATATTCTACAGTTTTCAAACCAGCACCTGGATCTGAATACTTTTGTAATTACATGTCATTAAAAATTTTGTATAGCCGCTGAGTTATTCAATAAAATATATCTGTATAGGGCCACTTAATTTATTATTTCTTTGACCTATTCACTGAGAAGGCCGCACATGCTCAGATTCAACTTTTAACTGTCTCCTGAGTTGTGATAGGGAGATCATGGACACGCCCCCTTAGCTGCAGCAGAAAAGACACTCCCCGAGCTGTCAGCTTGATATAAATCTAGCAGAGCAATGAATAGGGAGATCTCTGGATCCATGTGAGGTACAGGGCTGGTTCTAACTTTGTTAGAAAGAGATTGTCATGTACTATATGATGTCCGATTTTCATTTTTTACATTATTCGTGGGATAACCCCTTTAAGTTTTATCTAAAAGTGCTGGATCCTCTAAAGTTTCTGGGGTTTTTTCATTATTTTGCTGTGTCACAATCATTTACTTGAAAATTAAAAAATAACTTGGTGCCATTGCAATCGTCATGATAAATAAAATAAGACCATTCTCGGACAAGCTAGTTGACTTTGGGAACATGCTACATGTGGGAGCATTATTCTGAACTCTACTCCTCTGACAGGATCACAAGGAGTTATAATGATTTATAGTACTGTGTGTCTCTGCCAGACCTTGGTTCTGCTGACATTAGTAGAGATGTTACATATCAAGGAGCAGTCAGCAGTTTATCTCATAGACATAACAATGGTGTGGAGCATAAAATAGAATAAAATCCATGTACAACTTGTGCCCCACATGTTTCAGTCCTGTACACATATTACAGTGAGTATAAGGTGTCTATCCTGCAGGCTGGACTGGACCTGGTGCACTAGTCAGACATTATTAGAGACGTCACATATCAGGAGCAGTCAGCAGTTTATCTCATAGACACAACAATGGTGCGGAGCGTAAAATAGAATAAAATCCATGTATAACTTGTGCTGCACATGTCTCAGTCCTGTACACATCTCTTATACTCACAGTAATGTTTCTATCCTGCAGGACTGGACCTGGTGCATTAGTCAGACCTTAGTAGAGACGTCACATATCAAGGAGCAGTCAGCAGTTTATCTCATAGACATTACAATGGTGAGGAGCATAAAATAGAATAAAATCCATGTATAACTTGTGCCCCACATGTCTCAGTCTTGTACACATCTCTTATACTCACTTCAATTCCTCTATCCTGCAGGCCGGACTGGACAGAGCTTCCACCAAGTCACTGAAGTTGGGACCATACAGATGGTTAGTAGACAGGTCAAGGATCTTCAGGGACTGGTTATTCCTTATTACAGATGCCAACTGGATGCAGGAAGTGTCTGGTAGATCATTATTAACCAAACTGTAAGAATAAGAAGATGAGATGTGTGTGAGGCGTCCACAGAGCGTTAGTATAAAATCTGTAGATTGTGAATGTGGAGAGAAAATGTCCCCGGCTGTGGCCCCTGTGGCTTAGATTCTTCTCTTCTTTCCACCTTATTACATGTGAATATGCCCTCAATATCGGAAAAACTTTGAAGTGTACTAGTCACAAGATAAGGAAGTCTTAAAGGGGTTGTCCAGGTTCAGAAATTAACCCGGATATAACCTCTTCTTTACTCATTTACTGTCACGAGTGGGCTTGCGTCTGGTATCAGACGTTCTGCGTGTCTTTCAAAAGTGACATAATTTGACATGTTTTCCCCTTGGTTTGGTTGCTGTTTACCACACCCCTTCCCCTCAGCTGTTGTAGGTGTGGTAATCTTCTCTCCTCTATTTATTCCTTCATTTCCCAGGATTCACTGCGGTTTATACTTTCCGCTTACTTTGTAGTGTGTGGTGTGGATCTCGGCTGAGATCCGGTTGCTGTGATATCTGCTTTAAGATAAGTGACATTTTCCCTTTTGTGGTTTTCCTTCTGGAGTCTCCTGTTCGTCCGCTTGGAGGAACGGGTTGACTCTTTCCTGTGTCACTAGCTGCAGGGTTCTCTAGGGTGAATTTTTTATTAGGTTCCTGTGTATGAACTCTCCTACCACTAAGGCTTGTTCATACTTGTAGTCAGTCAGGGCCTAGTTTCAGGGCTCCCTGCAGGAGGTGACCGTTTCTCTGGTTTTGGTCTTTTCCCTTCCCTCGTACGCTCGGTGTGGCTATTCCCTCCACACCAGAGCGTGACATTTACTGTATATGAGTGGTGAACTGCAGCACTTCCATGCTCCGATGAATTGCGTAGGGCAAGGTCTATTTGTTTACTGACGGTGACGTACCAAGATTCTCCTCACTATGCTAGGCGGAGACTTCCACATAGCAGTGAGCCCAGTGACATCACCAGGACAAATGTGTGGTATATAGCGCTGCCCCATGCTGTTTTAGGGGCTAGTAGTAGTGGTATGCAGCACAAGGCAAGGGGGAGCATGAGAGCAAGGAAATGTAAATATGTAATATAAGGTAAATGAGTAAAGAAGAGGTCAAATCCAGGTTCATTTCTGAACCCAGACAACCACTTTAAATAGTTTATGCTGTTGTCAGTAGGAGATGCTGTAGAACCGACATGAATATTGAAGCAGGGCTGATTGAGTCCTGTGATATGAAGCTGCACATGCTGGACCCACTTACCTGCTCTTGTGGATTGACTGTGATATATAACAGTAGGGGCCACAAGTGACACGGGGTGTAGAGGGATCATGGTGGGGTGGACTGTATTACTTCTGCTGCTGATACTTCTGTAGATTTGGTATTAATATTTCTAAATTGACATCCCCTGCTGCAGCGCTGTACACAGCACAGTATTGGGGTAACAATACTGTTGTTTTGTAGTCACTGCAGAAGACAGTGGGGTAGAGATACATTAAGCGTACATTAGGTAGGAGTCCTAGACAATCGATAAGGAGTAGGAAATAGATACCAGAGGCCAGGAATGTAGAATGCACCTTCTGACATCTCAAGTGGAGGCAGTGCTGTTATGTACCCGATGGTACATAACGGGCAGACATAGATTTCTTGAAGGATACCCACTACGACCAGGCTGGGACTTCCTTTTTGCTCAACATCACTTCCCCCAGGTTTATTTGAACTTTCATAACCACCACCGAAACGCAGGTGTTGCTATCCTATTGTCCAGATCATGCCCCATAAAGGTTTTCTCATGTAGAACCTTCCAGTCATTATATCATCTTGAAAGAGGACCGACATGGATGTCCCACTGTCGGTTATGTACCTAATACCTCCCAGATCTCCTTGACCGAGTACTCAGTAGATTTCAGACTCTCCAACCTCCGGCATGGATTGTCGGGAGCGATTTAATACAATTTTTTCATTGTCCCTACTCCTCCTTCTGCTACTCAGATCCAGTTGTCCAGGAACTCCTGTAGTCTTATTCGGTAGTTGTGCTTTGTATAACCTTTGGGGTGTAAATAATTCTACGTATAGACTGTTTACTTTTTTCTCACTTCCTCATAATACCCATGCTAGGATTTTATTTTGGTAATACCCTAACCCTACGGATCTTATGTAACTAGGGATGAGCGAACCGAACCGTAACGAACCAGATTCGTTACGAACTTTCCCAAAAGTTCGGTTCGTCACCGAACCGAATTTTGAGAAAGTTCGTAACGAATCTGGCTAAAATAACGGCGACGCAAAATATACGCATATTTATTGAGAATGTACGCTAATGCGTACAAATTCAGTTAAGTAGCGTACAATTGACAACGCTACAAACTGCAAGTACACGAAACTGTACCCTATCTGACTCCCATTATTGTAGAAGCAATTATTCGCCGAAGCGAACCGAACTTTTCAAAAGTTCGCTCATCCCTATATGTAACGCTTCAATAGAGCCCATATAGTGGTCAGACCATGCTCCTGTTATTCTCGCTCTCTCTCTACCCCCCCATCTCCAGACCGTACTTGTCATTGGCATCTTAACGGATCATTGCTTAAGGCCCCTGACACTAAAGACACCATTGATACTCATATTTGTCTGCCCAATCGGTTCTCTTTACAGCAATTTTGTGGGATGCCCATAAAGCTGTTGCACGGGATCATTATATCTCGTTAACATCGCACCTTAAAAGAAATGGAGAATTTAGTACTTGTGAACTCAAGGTGAAAATTGCATCTCTGCAGTCTAGGTTGCTTGTTAAACCCAGTTTCTGTCTCCTTCAGGAGTTGGTCTCAGCATGTGCTGACTTGAAAGCTCTTATTATGCACAAAAATAAATTATTTTTTTTGTACTCCAAACAGAATTATTACGAGAAAGGTAACAAAGTTCATGAGCCCCCCAAAACCACGCTTCCTTTTCTTCCTAATATGTCACGAGTCTGTCTCTCCTGTCCTGTCAGTTTGTTTTCTAGATCTAGACCTAACTTAACCTCTGGCCTGTTGGCTTTGAAGGCTTTGTTTATACAGCAATGTTGTACTTCACATTATTATCCAGGGTCAAAAACCTCAGTCACATATATACCCCGGGACTACAGGCAGCAGAACCTGCGCTCCCAGCGTGATCATGTGATGTCATCATGCTGGGACCACAGGTCCTGCTGCATCCAGTGTGCTATGTGTGAGCATTTGAGGTGAATATTGGTTTTCGTTTAACCCCTGAAATGCTGTTATTCCCCCGTTGATTTCAACAGGTCATGTGCTCTCAGGTGCCTAATGGTAAATATGACCCTGTACATAAATATACAGTACAGACCAAAAGTTTGGACACACCTTCTCATTCAAAGAGTTTTCTGTATTTTCATGACTATGAAAATTGTAGATTCACACTGAAGGCATCAAAACTATGAATTAACACATGTGGAATTATATACTTAACAAAAAAGTGTGAAACAACTGAAAATATGTCTTATATTCTAGGTTCTTCAAAGTAGCCACCCTTTGCTTTGATTACTGCTTTGCACACTCTTGGCATTCTCTTGATGAGCTTCAAGAGGTAGTCACCTGAAATGGTTTTCAGTTCACATGTGTGCCCTGTCAGGTTTAATAAGTGGATTTCTTGCCTTATAAATGGGGTTGGGACCATGAGTTGTGTTGGGCAGAAGTCAGGTGGATACACAGCTGATAGTCCTACTGAATAGACTGTTAGAATTTGTATTATGGCAAGAAAAAAGCAGCTAAGTAAAGAAAAACGAGTGGCTATCATTACTTTAAGAAATGAAGGTCAGTCAGTCCGAAAAATTGGGAAAACTTTGAAAGTGTCCCCAAGTGCAGTCGCAAAAACCATCAAGCGCTACAAAGAAACTGGCTGACGTGAGGACCGCCCCAGGAAAGGAAGACCAAGAGTCACCTCTGCGGAGGAGGAGAAGTTCATCCGAGTCACCAGCCTCAGAAATCGCAGGTTAACAGCAGCTCAGATTAGAGACCAGGTCAATGCCACACAGAGTTCTAGCAGCAGACACATCTCTACAACAACTGTTAAGAGGAGACTGTGTGCAGCAGGCCTTCATGGTGGAAACCACTGCTAAGGACAGGCAACAAGCAGAAGAGACTTGTTTGGGCTAAAGAACACAAGGAATGGACATTAGACCAGTGGAAATCTGTGCTTTGGTCTGATGAGTCCAAATTTGAGATCTTTGGTTCCAACCACCGGATCTTTGTGCGACGCAGAAAAGGTGAACGGATGGACTCTACATGCCTGGTTCCCACCTTGAAGCATGGAGGAGGAGGTGTGATGGTGTGGGGGGGGGGCTTTGCTGGTGACACTGTTGGGGATTTATTAAAAATTGAAGGCATACTGAACCAGCATGGCTACCACAGCATCTTGCAGCGGCATGCTATTCCATCCGGTTTGCGTTTAGTTGGACCATCATTTATTTATCAACAGGACAATGACCCCAAACACACCTCCAGGCTGTGTAAGGGCTATTTGATCAAGAATGAGAGTGATGGGGTGCTACGCCAGATGACCTGGCCTCCACAGTCACCAGACCTGAACCCAATCGAGATGGTTTGGAGTGAGCTGGACCGCAGAGTGACGGCAAAAGGGCCAACAAGTGCTAAGCTCTCTCTCTCTGGGAACTCCTTCAAGACTGTTGGAATACCATTTCAGGTGACTACCTCTTGAAGCTCATCAAGAGAATGCCAAGAGTGTGCAAAGCAGTAATCAAAGCAAAATGTGGCTACTTTGAAGAACCTAGAATATAAGACATATTTTCAGTTGTTTCACACTTTTTTGTTAAGTATATAATTCCACATGTGTTAATTCATAGTTTGATGCCTTCAGTGTGAATCTACAATTTTCATAGCCATGAAAATACACAAAACTCTTCGAATGAGAAGGTGTGTCCAAACTTTTGGTCTGTACTGTATATATATACATATATATATTTAATTTGCCAGAAACTCAATTCCAAAGACAGCTAAAACATGCAGTAATTAGTATTTTACCTCAAATTCTGCAGGTTGTGTAAAACTGGAGCAAGTTTTTCTAACCCTTCTGTCTTTAAGAAACAGTTTTGTAGTTTGAGTTCTTCTATGTTTTTGCAGGTGTCCAGAATAAACGCTAACACTGTGCAGTCTAGAGCAGACAAACGAAGACCAGAAAGGTCAAGACTTTCATGTGATTTTAATGATTCCAGCACCAGAGCCTTATTCCGGGATTCATACAGATAGAAGAATGTACTGAGAAGACGTCTCTTATTGTCTTCACTTTCCATCAGTCTCTGTTCTTCTACAATGAAGTCCTTCAGCCAAGTGATTACGTCTCTGGAGGCCTGCGCTGCTTGTCTGTCCAGGTATCCAGTTAGCATTGACCTGGTGGAGCCGTCTGATAGACCACACAGGAAACGGAGGAATATCTCACCTCGTCCATCAGGATAGGATTTGGCTTTATTTAGTGATTTCTGTAACTTCTCAGGAGAATAATCCACACAATGCACCAAGGCAGACAAGAATTCCTGAACGGTGAGATGTAAGAAGGAATAGGACACAGGTTCCTCCGACTCCATCAGGAAACTTGATAAGAGCTTTGACTTATTGTCCACATGGAAACAATCCAGATCTCGTTTATCAAAGATAATCCTGTGATTCATGACTCCATGTTCTGCCATCCATCCGATGGACTGCAGGATCTTCTGGGCGTCACTTTTGTGCAGGCTGTGATTGGACAGGATGTTGGCCACAAATATCGCAAAGAGCTGGGTGACGGTTTTGGGTAATAACACCGGCTGATCACTACTTGTTGACTGGAAGCTCTTGGACAATACTGTACAGATGATCCAGCAGTAGGACGGGATATAACAGAAGGTGTACAGGGTGTCATTCTGCTTCACATAATTAAAAGCCTTTTCTGCCAGTTCTTGGTTGGGGAAGAAATTTTCGAAGTACATCCGTCGTTCTTCTGGTAAAAACCCAATGATTTCTACTATTCTTTGAAAAACTCTACAATCAATTGATGCCAGTCTGGTTGGACGACTGGTCATTAGGACAGAACAACCATTAAGAAGAGACTTTCTCACCAAACTGACAAAAATCTGACCACAAGGTTCGGGCTGTTTAGGATTAGAGCACAATTGACGTGATGAGAAATCCATGTTATGAAGGCTTTCATCTAAACCATCAAATATAAAGAGAAGTTTTTCTGGATCCTGTAAGATGTTCTCAAGCTGCTCCTCCAGATATGGGTACTGATGAAGGATCATGTCCTCCAGACTAACCTTATCCAGTCTGTTGAGTTCTCGGAATTTGAAGAAAAAGACAAAGGAGAATCTTTGATAGAGATTCCTCTTCACCCAGTCATAGACAACCTTCTGCATCAGTGTGGTCTTCCCTACACCGGGCACTCCGCTCACCATTACCATACGTGGCACATGTTTGATTTGGTGACACCAACGGAACAGTTTGTTCGAAGAAATACGTTGTAATTCATTTTGTTTTTTCTTTAAGTATTCCTCATGTTTTACCCCGGTCTTTATGAGCTCATTCTCAGAGCGTTCTCTGAAGTGATCGGTGGAGACAATGACGAGGTTGACATAACGTGTGGAGAATGCAAAACTTTCCTCTTGCTGGTCACATCTTGGAGGTTTGTTCTCTATAAGTTTCTCAGTTTTTTCATGTAAATGTTTCTTGTGGTGGATCTGGAATTCTATAGAAAATAGGAAAATAAAGATGATAAGAAGCTGACATATCTTGATGAAATGGCAGATATCTGTACATTGCTGCATTTTCCAGCTCCTCTTGGCCATACAACTTTGTAAACACATTGGCACAGATTTACTAATACTGTCGGAACGTTAGACAGTATAAGCCAAGACCAGATGGTCTGACACTGCACCAGATTTATCACAGTAACTGATGCTTTAAGATGAATCCAGATGACAACATCATACTACCAATTTCTTGGTTTAGCTGACCTCAAATAATGCACCAAATTTTGGGGCATCTTTTGCCTCACAAAATGCCTAAACCACATCCCCTCTTGAGTGAAGCCACACCCCACGTCAAAAGGGTCATAAACAGTCAATAAAATCAGGGCTACTATCTGAAATATCTGGGCCCCATACTAGAAAATTCACATGGTCTTCTGGGCCTCTTCCTCTGTCAGACATCTCCTTACACTTCTTTCACACAGTCAGTGATTTCCATGAAACCAGGAGTTGAGCCTACAGTCAGATGTTTCGGAAAGATCTTATCTGCGTTTCGGACCCAGCCCTGATTTTTGCTCACAATCACTGATGGTATAGAGTTTAATGATCATTAAATCCTTGGAGAGGTTTCCTGATGATGCACAGCAACAGGAGCCGGCATCTCCATGCCCTGCAGCACAGTCAATGCCTTCCACACCACTGCAGGCACTTTTCAGGCTCCCAAAATCTCTGCATTCATAGATTGTAAGCTCTTGCGAGCAGGGCCTTCATTTCTCTTGTTGTAATAATTGACTTGTCTGTTGCTATGTTATTTATGAATGTTTGTCCATGAACCCCTGAACTGTAAAGCGCTGCGGAATATGTTGGCGCTATATAAATAAAGATTATTATTATTGCATTATGGGCTCAGAGAGACACACTGCCAACTACGTCTGACATGGAGGACTATGTGGCCCCAGCTAGAAATGATATGTAAAACAGAGATTAGGGCACTGAAGGAGGACTCATGTCATCTCCAATCTCTGGACTCTAGAACTGCTGCCCTGGTACAAGGCCAGGCTTCTCACCAGCTTATACTGGATCAGCACACTCAACAGATCCGGCTTCTCTTCGACATGGTGGATGACCTCGTACATAGAAATCAGAGTGTGTGGGCTCTCTGAAGATATTTTCCCCACTGAATTGACCCTTACACTGCAGCTATTTTTTAATGTTTCACTGGATAAAGCCCCGGACTCCTCACTAGCGAATGACCATGCCCACCACACCTTGGTTCCCCGTAGCACCGACCTAGGAATACCTAGGGATTTGATATGTCCCATCCACTATTAACTGACCAAGGAAGATATAATGCACTAGGACCTGATCAAGAAAGACTTTGAGTTCAAAGGCTTTAAAGTGCAGCTTACTTTTCTTGTGGGCTGACCGCCAAAGCGAGAAAAAAAAAACATGTAATTCAACATTTTTTAATCACCTTGTCCCTCCCAAAAAAATGGAATAACATTGATTAAAAAGCCATACATACCCCTAAAATGTTACGAATAAAAACTATAGTTCATCCTGCAAAAACAAGCTCTATAGACAGAAATATAAAAAAAAAGTTATGGCTTTTTGAAAATAGGGATGCAAAGAAAATTTGGATATTTTCAAAGGTTTTAATTGTTTTTTTCAAGTAATAAAAAGAAAACAATGCAAATTAGGCATTGACCTGTAGAATAATGACGTAATTTCTTTTTTTGCTCACAGTGAATGTGATAAAATTTTCTTTTTCAATTTGACCGCACAAAGAATTATCTTCCTATTTTCCAGCACAAGACATGGTCATTTAAACAGTGCCATTAAAAATGCATGCTGTCCCACAAACAATGTTCAACGATTGGGTTTGGAGTGGCCCCAATGCTACGTTGGATCCCTGGACACCAAGGTGTCACATGTTGCTACTCTCTAAATGGGATGGCGTGGGAATAAGTCCAGAAAGTTATCGTCGGCAGTAGACCAGTATGATTCTTTACTGGAGGAACTCAAGAGCAAAATACTACAGGCAAGGCACTGAGCTGGTTTCTCCAGTATCCTCCCTAACAGAAGAAGGGTTTGATGCTGAGAAAAGGTCTGAGCTAGCTATCCAGCTCTCTCTCAGAAGGCTGGTACCCTGGCCAAAGGGCTGGTGGCCCAGGGTCCCCATCTCATCATCTTCTTCTGATTACTCATGAAGTCTGGCGGAGTCCCTTCTACTAAACACTGGTCCTTATCTGCTTACAACCAGGGACTCTGACTGCTCCACTTATTTACTGTTTCTAACTAACTAGAATCTTCTGGTGTGAGGGGTGGAGACGCACAGCTTTAGGGCCCTTGCACACGACCGTATGCCCTCCGAGACATACGGTCCATGAGCGGGCCATATGTCCTGGAGCGGCATGGGAGAGCACAGGATCATAGATTACAATGAAGCTGTGCGCGTCGGGGAACTATTGTCCCTCACTCATAAGATCATATGAGTGCAGGACAATAGTCCCATGGGCGGCCCCACGTGCACAGCATCATTGTTATCTATGATGCTGTGCGCTCCCGTGCGCACAATCTATGCTGCTCTGGGACATATGGTCCACTCACGGACTCTCGGAGGGCATACAGTCGTGTGCAAGGGCCCTTAGGCTACGTTCACATCTCCATTGAATGTTTCGAGCAGGCTGTTGCTGCATTCAACAGATCACTACTACTGGCACATTCCAGCTAAAATGCTGTGTTTCGACCAAATACTGCGGCATGCAGCGTTTTTTATCCAGCCAATAGTCTGCATTTAAGACGGCTTAGGCTGAAGGATCATCTGTAGAGAGATGTGAATGCAGCCTAACAGAATCATTGTTACAATTTCATCCTGCCATAGACTTTTATCAAGTAAAATACAAGCCAATGGGAATGACTAAGGCTACTTTTACATCAGTGTTTTTCCTTTCTGGTATTAAGATCCGTCATAGGATCTCAGCACTGGAGGAAAACGCTTCAGTTTTGTCCCCATTCATTGTCCACATGGGAACAAAATGGAACGGAACAGAGTGCACCAGAATGTATTCTGTTCAGTTTGGATGCGTTCCTATGCCAGACAGAAAAACGCAGCCAACTGCGTTTTTGAGTGCGTCATGGGATGCAGAGCAAGATGTATGAAACACAATGGTGCTAGATCCGTGGTTTTAGTGCCTGATCCGTCATGGCTATTTTAGAGATCATAACGGATTCATAACGGATGCATCTGGTTGTATTATCCTAACTGCTGATCCAAAAAAACGCAGATGGAAAAGTAGCCTAAAGTCGGGTCCACATCTGCATTCAGCTTTCCTTTCTAATAATCCATTAGAAGAACAAAAAAAAAACAGAAACAACAGAACAGATCCATTATTTTATAATCAGTTACTTCCTTTAGAGATCAGTTATTTTTGATGGGGGGAACAAGCCCACCATGAAGCAATTTTTGTCCCAACAAAAACTGTTTGAAAGTAACACAAACTGATCATAACTGATACAAACTGAGCGCAGCTGATGGATCAGAACAGAGAGCTGAAGTCAGATATCAGTCTTATAAATCTTTTAGAAATGTACTGGTGGAGTTGTATGGATTGTCTCTTCAGACACTGGCTATTTTCTCTACTGTACATTACCCAAGTGTCATTGTCCCTGTCTATCCAGACCATCATTATCTAGGTCTATAAAGAGAACACCAGATCAGAGCTGTCACCCTGTCATTCCAATCCCCCACCTACTATTGTAATGAGATTACCCTGCAGCAGGTTGTAAGCCGACATTAGTCTTCCTACCATTTGGGAACTTTAAGTCCATGTGTGAACTGCTATATAAGTATTTTATTTTTAAAGGGCTTCTTTCATCAGAAAGACTGTTATTAAAATGGCTGACCTAGTAAAGGACAGCTGCTCGCCCCTTACCAGGGGCAGACGCCTGCCGGTGCTTAGCGACACACACTAGAGGGGAGCAGAGGACCAAATGAGGAAACTTTGCCACAGGTTTTTGGGTAAAAATATGCAATTGCACAACATCTGAGTCCAAAATATACCCTGCCGCTGGAAAGTACACTTGTTTGTACACTTGCTGACTGTAGTTAACAGATTTTTGGAAAAAAAAAATGCACAATTGCAAAGCGTCCAGTACCACTGTGATGCTTAAAACCTCATTAGCCAATAGATTTTTTTTTTCATATTATTTGGGCACTAGCTGACTTCTGCACATAAAATGAGTTCTGTCTGTGTAAATGCTGATGTGCCATCTGTATACTGTACATGTGAACAACAAAATAAACTCACTTGCCCTATCCCATCCTTAATGATAAAACCTGTCTTTCAATCAAGTAACTCAATCTACCAAACTAAAATATATCTCCCCAATCCCTGACACCATAAACTGGCTTGCTTCTTTGTCTAATTTCTGTGTCTGTGCCACATCCTATCCCAACAGTGTCTAAGCTCACGATGGTGTCTCTGCACCTAATGACATCTACACTGTCCTTCATGATTGGCTGTGAGGCAGAATGCAGGTTGTAATGGGGACGGCTGTTGACCGGGCCCCACCAAGTGTCCTGTGTTCTTCTTCTCCCTTGCCTTGCTTCCCTTACTACAGTACTGAATGTGATATGTAAAATGGCAGGCACCATTTTGAGTGATTTGACCACATCAAATTGCCACAACTTCGACTTCATTTGAAAGTAGAATTTAAGGGAACCTTGGAATGAATTTGATTTGTTTAGAATCGATTCACTTATCTTTAATTATAAGCAGTTTCACTATAATAGGTTTATATAATGTACATCTCCTCCCTTATCTCTGTCCACCACCCCACCCGTGCTCTCCGTTCAGCCAATGACTTACGACTGACTTCCACAAAAATCTGAACCTCTCTCTCCCGAGCTGCACCGGTTCTCTGGAATGCCCTACCCCAGGAAATTAGGTTAAACCACAACATACACAGTTTTAGGTGCTCCCTAAAAACACATCTTTAATGGGTGGCCTATCACCTCCCCTGATCTAACTCCTCTCCATACTACGCCTGTTTATCACTCCTTGAACCTGATCCTCCTCCGCACCCAGAAGCACTTCATATATGGCTGGTGACCGGCTCATACAGCTCTATATCTCCTCCCCTATTCTCCCAAGATGGCTGGACCATCGTTCAAAACAAGTACTTTTACCTTTTGTGTCACCAATATCTCCTCATAGATTGTAAGCTCATGTGAGCAGGGCCCTCATTCCTCTTGTTGTAATAACTGACTTGTCTGTTGCTATGTTATTTCTGACTGTCTGTACATGAACCCCTGAACTGTAAAGCGCTGCGGAATATGTTGGCACCATATAAATAAAGATTATTATTATGTACACTTACCTTTGAGTTGTGGGGACAGTTGGTGTCCATGTTCATCCAGTATAATTTCACTCACCAGAGTGTCACCTAATAAGAAATTATACAGACGTCATCAGTGCTGGATGTTCACATATAATGTACAGGAAATATCAGATTATACAGCGACCGGACGAGGTCTAATGGTCCTAAACGTCCCATGTTCCCCACCGTGTACCAGTCACTGTGTATGGTCACATTGTGGAGGTCATTGTATGTCCTGGAATTGTGGAGGTCACTATGAGGGTGCTGTGATTGTAAGTGGTGGTCATTGTATGTAGGGGCACTGAGCTGGTCACTATGAGGGTGCTGTGATTGTAAGTGGTGGTCATTGTATGTAGGGGCACTGAGCTGGTCACTATGAGGGTGCTGTGATTGTAAGTGGTGGTCATTGTTTGTAGGGGTATATTTAGGTGGTCACTATGAGGGTGCTGTGATTGTAAGTGGTGGTCATTGTATGTAGGGGTATATTTAGGTGGTCACTATGAGGGTGCTGTGATTGTAAGTGGTGGTCATTGTATGTACGGCCACTGAGCTGGTCACTATGAGGGTGCTGTGATTGTAAGTGGTGGTGATTGTATGTAGGGGCACTGAGCTGGTCACTATGAGGGTGCTGTGATTGTAAGTGGTGGTCATGTATGTACGGTCACTGAGCTGGTCACTATTGAGGTGCTGTGATTGTAAGTGGTGGTCATTGTATGTACGGCACTGAGCTGGTCACTATGAGGGTGCTGTGATTGTAAGTGGTGGTCATTGTATGTAGGGTATATTTAGGCTGGTCACTATGAGGTGCTGTGATTGTAAGTGTGGTCATTGTATGTACGGTCACTGAGCTGGTCACTATGAGGGTGCTGTGATTGTAAAGTGGTGGTGATTGTATGTAGGGGCACTGAGCTGGTCACTATGAGGGTGCTGTGATGTAAGGGTGGTCATTGTTGTGTATGGTGACTATGAGGGTGCTGTGATTGTAAGTTGGTTATGTAGGGGCCTGAGCTGGTCACTATGAGGGTGCTGTGATTGTAAGTGGTGGTCATTGTATGTAGGGGCCTGAGCTGGTCACTATGAGGGTGCTGTGATTGTACTGAGTGGTACTATGGTGCATGGTGTATGTAGAGGGACACTGAGCTGGTCAACTATGAGGGTGCTGTGATTGTAAGTGGTGGTCATTGTTGTAGGGGGCACTGAGTTGGTCACTATGAGGGTGCTGTGATTGTAAGTGGTGTCATTGCATTGTATGTACGGCCACTGAGCTGGTCACTATGAGGGTGCTGTGATTGTAAGTGAGGGTGGTGATTGTAATGTGGGTGGGTATATTTAGGTGGTCACTATGAGGGTGCTGTGATTGTAAGGTGGTGTCATTGTATGTACGGCCACTGAGCTGGGTCACTATGAGGGGTGCTGTGATTGTAAGTGGTGGTGATTGTATGTAGGGGCACTGAGCTGGTCACTATATGAGAGGTGCTGTGATGTAAGTGTGTAAGGTGGTCATTGTATGTAGGGGTATATTTAGGTGGTCACTATGAGGGTGCTGTGATTGTAAGTGGTGGTCATTGTATGTACGGCCACTGAGCTGGTCACTATGAGGGTGCTGTGATTGTAAGTGGTGGTGATTGTATGTAGGGGCACTGAGCTGGTTACTATGAGGGTGCTTTGACTAAGTGGTCATCATTGTATGGAACCTAACCTATACTAGGTAATAAAACATTATGTTTTTTTTACCATAAATTATAAACAGTCATGAAAAAGATAAGTGCACCCAATGAATCAATAACTTGAAGTAATGGTTTTCTGTATGACAGAAGCATCGTTCTGGAGGAATTGTGGCCCACTCTTCTTTACCAGGTTGCTTGAGTTCATTGAGGTTTGTGGGCATTTGTTTATGCACAGCTCTCTTAAGGTCCCCCACAACATTTCAGTTGTGTTGAGGTCTAGACTTTGCTTGAGCCATTTCAACCCCTGGATTCTTTTCATTGCTGGTGATTTGCTGATGTGCTTGGGATCATAATCCTGCTGCCTGACTCCTTTTCGGCCAAGCTTTAGCTGTGGGATACATTGACTCACATTTCACTCTAGAATACCTTGCTCTACAGACAAGTTCATTGTCGATTCAATGACTGCAAGGTGCGCAGGTCCTGTGGCTGCGTAACAAGTGCATCAAGCCCTTGAGGAGCCAGAATGGAGGATGGGAGTTGTAGAGACTCAGACTAGAGGATGTTTCACAGTGGTTTCCCTTAGGCTATTGCTCTCTAGGGCCTGGGCAGTGAGAGGAGAATGTTCCGTTTCTTCCTTTGCACACTCCCTGTAGTTGGGGCTCATGCCTGATGGTAGTTTGGGGTGCCTTTGTTGTTGGTGGCTGTATGGATAACTGGATAATTGTAGTTGTACAATGATCCACGTATGGTATAGTAGGAGTCGGGAAAGTAGGTTAGAGGAAGAAGAATAGACTTCTCTTTTTACTTTGGAGCAAAATAGGTGTTGTAGTACATCCAATACCTAGGTGTATGCACATCCTTTTCCCAGATGATGAGGTATGGAGGCTGGCACAGTGTTAAATAATGGCACTGTTGGTATGCGATCTTCCAATAGTTTCTCTCTCTCTAGAATCTCTGGTTAGCAACTGTAGTCTGGCAATCGTGGCTGTAGTGTCCACAGGGCTCCTTGAAGCACCGGACAGTGCCATCTAAGTAACATCCTGACCTCTCTTAATAGTGCAGCCTATTCCCAGCCTCGGCCTAACGTTGCGGCCTCTCCTGGAACCTGTACTGCCACCTGCAAGACTTACCTATCTTGAATTCACTTTGATACTGTTTGAGTAACTGTTTACTTTGTTTTTTCTTTTTAGTTCCTTCTTTTAAGGTGCCTTGAGCCTTACATTGTTGTATGCTGTTTATTTATCATGAAAATCCAATAAGCATTATTCTGACAAAACAATTTTTCATAGGACAACCCTTTTAAGCCATGCAGCCATGGTTTCCAATCAAGCCATACTTGTTCAGTTTTTTTTCTAACTGTACTCTCATTAACTTGAACATTTAAAATGCTGACTAAGGCCTGTAGAGTCTTAGTTGTGGAAAAAGTCCCAGAGGAGCAAGTACATGGAGGATGGGTGTGGCGCTGAAAATAAAAAGTGGACGTAGTATATAGTGTCAATTAAGGGAAGGTGGGAGTGTGCAGAGCACAGGGGTGTTGCAAAAGCAGTGCTCCTGGGATTCAGCCCGGGCCCCTGGTGCTTGAACTTCTTATTTGCATACAGATAAAGATATCTCTGCAGACAAAAGAAAGGTATCGTTTTAATCAGCATGGTGGACCCCTTTAAAATTCAGAGTAAAAAATGCACCAAAAACCAAATGAGCTTCTTCTTTATCAAAAATACTTCACATTATAGTGCATACAAAAATGACTTGTGGTCAAAAGCACATATTTTTCACAAAAGTCCATACCTAGCAATAAAGTCCTGTGTGCGTGGGGTCCATCTGAGGTTCAGCACTTGTGGTGCCTAGCAAGCATGTAGCTATGTTTCATGGGTCCACCTCTTTGTCAGGCTTGTTCATCTTGTCATACTATCGCTGGAGGCGGGCTACTTTTTTGTGGACCACCCTGTATAATTGTTGGCCTTGGGACATACATCTTAAACCATTACGTTTTTATTATTTATCCTCCTATCATGATATTTGGGAGATAGGGTATGCATTTCTCTACCTCTAGCCAATTGTTTTTTTTTCCACTATAAAACACATTGCAGATCCCATAATTTATTCATAATCCAACAAAGTTAAAACCCATCTGTCCGAGAGAATATTACTGGTGGCACCTTAAGCATTTCTCTTTACCTTTCCTCCTGGCCATATCTGTAGTGCCTGTGTCATTAGTTTTTTTTTGTTTGTTTTTTGTTTTTTATAGGGTGCCTTATGCCAACTTTTACTTGAGTGATTTACAAGTAAAGAACTATAAACTGTAAAGAAACTGTAAAGAATTTACAAGTGGAGACCTGTCTGTAAATTTATAACCTCTTGGGTAAAGGAGATGAAGGGATTTGGTATATATAGAAATGAGGAGGTTTGATCCAAGTGGCCATTAGGCCTCTTTCTTTTAATTTGTGCTTTTGTGTCTGTTGAACCATTTTTTGGGGAAACGCGTCGGGATAATACACAATTTATTCTAATTTCCAACATTACTTAGGTCTGTTTTTTGCCATATATAATATACTGTATGTATTATTAATAATGTGGTCTATTGATAGCCGAAATTGAAAATGAAGACCCTTGTTTAAATGAAGAGACCTGGTTTGTTTGCCTTACTTTTTTTTGTGATATCACTAATTAGTCCGGTTTATATGTGATATCAAGAAATATATTTATTATTTGTATGGTGTTGACTTTATGTTATACTTCGTTATGGTAGTTCATATCCTTTCAGTGATATGTGAGTTTTCATACTGAGTAAGTTTTGGGCTATTTTTTAATAGGTGGGCATCAAACCCCAGACTAGGTACCCCACACTAGTGCAAGGCCCTGACTAGGCTACAAGATTGGCTCATACACCAGATCCTGCATTTACTTACCCCTCTTGGCAAGGCTCTAGACTAGCTCCTAATATAAGCCCCAGGCTTTGAAGGGTTTTATTTGACAGAAAAGACTATTGCCTGCCCAGGATTTGGGGCCGATGACAACTGCTGCCACTGCTACAGCTACGGCTATGTAACTGATTTATCTAGCAGAAACTGGAGCATTGGTCAGTAACTTCATCAGATTTATTAGATGTTTCTCTGCAGCCTGTTGTGAGGAATATGACTTATGATTCCCTACCAACCCCTTTTTGTGTCATAGCCATGTCACATATGGCCACTGTGAGTACAATAAAAACAGGATAGGAGACCAGCTCAGCAGGGGGGATGTCTCTGTTCCCAGAGTTGTGTAGTGAGGAACTTCACACCTTCCTAGCCTGAATGGAGCCTGACAACTTTTCAGAAGAGAGCCTGCTGAGAATCTATAACCCCTCAGCAAATTCAAAGGGATTTCTGCATCCAGGCCGGTGCCGCAATTTCATAAGGATTTATGAAATTATGCCGCGACTGAGACAATGGATGAGGACAGTTCTACAACCACGAAGACGAGCGGAATGTGGCACTGTAACTTCTACGGTTCTAGGATCCACAGTTGGGGAGATACGTGTAACTCCTAGAAGAAACCCAGTAGCTTAGCTGCGTTTGGTCTCATAACATGCCTTGGCATGAGGCAGACCCACTGGCACAGGTTCCGTCATGATCGGACCTACCAGTGGGATGTTATGAACCATAACAAGTTTTGGAGATTTTCATGGCCCAACTGGAGCGGGGACGACAAAGGTATAATAATGCTGACCTAAGCGGAGGCTAGCTTCTTGTTCTTAGGAAAGGTTATTGCCTGTACCGTGTTTGAATAAGCACAAGGAACCCGCCATCACCACCTTTCACGTGATTACAGCAAAGCATAACATCTAATGGTAACTGACTCTACAATCTGTTATCCTATTTGTACCCTCTACTATCCTTGTAACTGTAATCGGACCATTGTACATATTCATTATGTGTATAGTGTTTTTGTTTAGTGAGCCCTTAAGGCGATTAAATATATCGTTTAATCTTGAGTTGTTCGGTAATCTCGATCCACGAATCCCACGTCCGTGTTCTCGGTACTATTGTTATATGCTGCCCCAGGTTGGCTCCTGACCTGATATATTCAGTTAAAGGACTGTAATTATATCAAACGATAGCTGGTGGCAGTACTACTGGGCTGATAGACTCGGTTTTGCTGGTGATAGCTAAAAGGGTCTTTCAGCTGGTCAGGATTGTGAGTGAGTATAGCACCACACAGGGATCGCATGGGCTAACCTCTCTGCTTTTCTGTGCCCGTGTGGACAGGAGGCGTCTGTGAAAAACGGTGCCGTACGTAACCTTACACACGCCGAGGGGGTGTGGAATGTCACATGCTGGTAGTCAAAGATTGAACCGTACCGTGGGATCCCCACATAAGCACACGCAAGGCAGGGCTGCGGTTCATCACTCCTGTAAATGGCAATTATCTGATCACCTCTGATGAGAAGAATCTAAGATCTACAATGTGAATCCATTCTTCAGATTTTGGTAGAAGCATCTATGTGCAGACAGTACTGGAAATGACAGATCCAGCGGGTCTTTATTACTGTGGACAATGTAAGTCATGAAGACGTCTATTTCATGGCTGACACGTCTCATACACAATGTTACCTCTATGACGGAGTTCCTCCAGTACAGCGTCCAGGCCGGGGGAACCATGATCCTTCTGTAATACATACAGACTGACCCACAGTCCTATCACAGCTTCTCTTCCTAGGTTATATATATCCTGTAGTAAAGTCCGGGCAAATGATTTTTTATCATTTTCTAGACTCCAGTATTTCTAAAAGACAAGAAATATCACACATAAGAGTCATTATATAAAGGTAAATAATACAAAGGGTTAACATACTGTTACAGGAGACTATTTGAGACGCTCAATCCTATGACCACATGAAATATACTTGGGAAATGGATGTAGTATATATGGATACTATTCAGTTATAGTCACCCATTGAGTTATCAGTATGACCTGATGCCATTTGGTCATTGCGTCCACTGTTAGCATTTTAAGAATCCTTGGTATAGGAAGGACACATTGTTAAGCAGGTGAAAAGCAGCTGGGCAATACTCAAGGTACTTGGGTGGTCACAAGGTGGCGTTCATGAAGGGGTGAAGCTCAAGGGTTCTTGCTCCGCTGATTGACTGGCAAAGGGTTGCTGGGTCACATTTTCAGCTTCGAAAAACAGGTGGACGTTGGCATGTCAGACGAAAATAAACGCTCTGCAACCACTGCTGGAAGAAGTCATTAGTCATGATCTGGTAGTGTAATACTGCCGCCGATTATTTGATGAATGAGCTTACACTTGCTCATCAGGCAATTGGAATCTTTCAGCCAGCAGCAGATCGTGCTGTCCTACCATGAGCAGGCAGGCAGCAAACAGTGACAAGTAATGGCATTAGCGATCGCCATGTAATAGCAGCGGTCTCCTCCGCTAACGAGCAGGCGATTGCTGGGAAAGAACACTTCCCTCCCGACAATCGCCTGCGGGATCTCATTGTCTAATACATAGGATTAACACTCTAAGTCAGATTATGCATACCTCTCAACTTTTGGAAAGCCCAAAGAGGAGCAAAAACAGAGATGAGTGTCATGTGCCGACGGCCTGCTAACTCTCTCCCAATGCCTATTTATAGCATGCCCAACCCTATCCAGTCCCTCTTAGTGCCCCCTTCACAAGCAGTGTATTTGCCCCAATTGCTGCCAGCTTCACAGCAGTTATGTCCCCCCGTTATTGTAGAGCCCCCATACTGGTAATAATTAAAGGATTAAAAAAGTTTTGCCCCATTCTCCAGCGGGCACGATGACGTGTATAGGTAAGAAGGAGATGTTTCCCTGCTTTATTTATTGCTTTCAACTGTGGCTAGTTATTACAGGAATAGTCCCCAACTGGCCTAGTTAAATAGGTCCCCAACTGTGCTAGTATTACAGAATAGTCCCCAAATGGCTAAGTATTAAAGTCCCCACACTGCTGCTAGTATTACATGAATAGTCCCCAAACTGTGCTAGTATTACAGAATAGTCCCCAACTGTGCTATACAGAATAGCCAACTGTGCTATTACAGAATAGTCCCCAACTGTGCTAGTATTACAGAATCCCAAATGTGCTAGTATTACAGAATAGTCCCCAACTGTGCTAGTATTACAGAATAGTCCCCAACTGTATTGCTAGTAGTATTACAGAATAGTCCCCAAACTGTGCTAGTATTACAGAATAGTCCCCAAATTGCTAGTATTACAGAATAGTCCCAACTGTGCTGTATTACAGAATAGTCCCCAACGTGCTAGTATTGCAGAATAGTCCCCAACTGTGCTAGTACTGTTAGTATTACAGAATAGTCCCCAACTGTGCTAGTATTACAGAATAGTCCCCAACTGTGCTAGTATTACAGAATAGTCCCCAACTGTGCTAGTATTACAGAATAGTCCCCAATTGTGCTAGTATTATAGAATAGTCCCCAATGTCAATTTAGTCCCCAATGTCAATTAGTCCCAAAATACAATGTATTATTAAAGGGTTTTTTCCATGAATAATGGAGAAAATTAAAATCAGACATCATATAGGACATGACAATCTCTTTGTAACAAAGCTAGAACCAGCCCTGTACCTCACATGGGTCCAGAGATCTCCACAGTCATTGCTCTGCTAGATTTATATCAAGCTGACAGCTCAATGGGAGTTTCTTTTCTGCTGCAGCTCAGGAGGCGTGTCTCAGCTCTCCCTATCACACCTCAGGGGGTGTGTCTCAGCATTCCCTATCACAGCTCAGGAGGCGTGTCTCAGCTCTCCCTATCACAGCTCAGGAGGTGTGTCTCAGCTCTCCCTATCACACCTCAGGTGGCGTGTCTCAGCTCTCCCTATCACAGCTCAGGAGGCGTGTCTCAGCTCTCACTATCACAGCTCAGGAGGTGTGTCTCAGCTCTCCCTATCACAGCTCAGGAGGTGTGTCTCAGCTCTCCCTATCAGAGCTCTGGAGGCAGGATGAAAGTAAGCACCCACTGTTGGGCAAGCAGTTGCAGTTTATATGATGTATGCACATTATGTTATAAAATCTACATAGGTAGCAGATCTAGACAACTCAAAATACGCGTGCAGGGGCAGAATGGGAATTTACAGTGGCCCTGGAAGAAAAACTAAAAGTGGCCCCATTTTGTATGTAGGTCCATATTAACAGAGGGCTGGGGCAACAATCCCATAGTTCAAAATACCATCCCAGCAGAACCAAATAACACAGTGTAGCACAAGTGTGCATGATCAGACGTGAACAAGCCGTGAATCCATGCTGTGATCCCTAAAATTTGGTGCTGGATTGCTTCTCTTACATTTAAGGTTCTCTTTTGCCTGTCCTGCAGGTCTTGTCACACTGTAATCCCGTCACAGCACTCTGCAAAGACTCAATATGGGAGGCAGGGGACGCTGCTAGTTACGTGTGAGAAAGTAGTGGGGTACAGCTGAGTAGGGTGGCCCTTTGTGAGGAACACTCAAGTGGTGATTGACGTCTGATCAAGCCATCTCGCCCTTGCAGCCCTCCGCAACCAATGTACCTTAAGTACTGATTGCTGGTGATGCTGCTATTATTACATCAGCACAGCAGTGCTTGCACGGGCAGCTATGGCTCTGATGAATAAGCAGTGAGGTGTGAGCCGCTGACTGTAAGGAAGGGATCAGGGGCGATGATCCCCTCCTATGGGTTTGGGGTTTGTAGCCACCCCTCACCCCCCTTGCTTTTATGGCTCATAGTTTCTGGCTAAAGGGTTAATAGCTGCGATTGTGGGAAGGGAGTTAATCTTTTAAGCAGCTCCTCTTTCTGCGTCACCAGGCCCCTCTTGCTATATATAATCCTCCTCCTCCCTATTCAATTTGGCGGCCAGTGGTGGTTTCCCGCTGCCCGCCCTGAGTTAGTTATGACTTTCCGGTGGGTGTTTCGGCTTTTCATTTTTTTCTGTGTTTTCATATTTTTCTTATTCAAGTCGATTGTTCTTCTTCCTAAGTCACAGTGGCGGTTTATAAAGTAACACCTCTGGTGAATAGAAAATGTTGGACTTGCCCACGGGAGTTCAGCGTTGCTACACGCCGATGTCAAGGTTATCGAGCGTTCAGCTTGGGTTGTTGTGTGTTATAGAGAATAGCTATGGCCGATACACCAACAGTCGTGATATATGTCTTATTTCTGGGTCGGGAGTGACAATCGAGGGTAAGGGTAGGTCTGTTTGAGGGGCGGCTTAAGTTCTGTGGTTTCGCCGCAGTCTGAACACCAGGTTCACCAGTCTATGGTGCCAATCCAAGCTTGCTTACACCAAACATTCTGATTGTCTTCTTGTGTGGATGAGAGTTCCAGCAAACAATGTGCAGCTACAAGCAGGGTGGATTGGTATGACCTTACAGGAAATTCCCCTGAGCCCCTCATGGCCGACCATGGCACTTTTTTTGGGATGTATTTGTCTGTTGGCGTCTTTTTGATGGCTGTGGATTTACATGATTGGTGTGTTCTAGATAAAGGCAAGGTTTGGATCCAGTGAGTGAAGTTTCTGATAAGCATAGTCAACAGTCAAGTTGAGTCAGCTGAATGGCATAGTTGTATGTGAGCAGAGGCATAGTCAGGTAATAGTCAAGTTTGGTAACTAAAATAAGCTTATAACAAGGAAGTATGAGCGTAACTGGACTAGAGCTGGAAGAACAATAATTGGCAAGGAGGAACTGGCAACATTGGCTTAATAGGAGTTCAAGGTAGAGCTATTAGGAAATCAAGGAGCAAGAATGTATCATATTCAGAAAGGAGCGTTTATTGCAGTAGCTCGTGAGAAGATAGCACTTCTGGTCTTCCAGGATGACTCTAGGAATCCTACAAGGCTGGCTTGTCGGTATATTGGTTTATGAAATTCTTTGTTACGTTAGAGATCATGGACATTTCCTTCTGATTCCAAGAAATTTGCTCAAAGCCATACTAAGGATGAACGAACCCAGTTCGTTCCGAACTTTGCTATTTTTTCAGACAAGCCTGATTTTTTTCAGGTTAGTTTCAAACGAATCTACTAAAATGACACGTAGCACTATTTTAGTGCACATACTGACAGAAAAAAAACACAAGCAGGAAGGGGTCTCACATGACCCTAAGGGGAAGTGGGGAGGGGGGGGCTTCCCCTGATTTACTGCCTGGCAAAAAGACAGCCTAGATGAGCTGGAAGTGCCCTAGCAGAAGGAGCAGAATGCTTTTCTATGCTAGGCTGTATATGAGGGTGGTTGGATCTTAAAGTGTCTGCCAGAAAAATTATCTTAAGGAGTCAGGCAGACTGAAAAAAATGAAGCTTGTATTCTACTCCAGGAACAGTGAAAGGAAAGGCAAGAATTACAAAGAATTTTGTGCGTAGAATAGGGACAAGTAGGGAAGTTGTCAGCCAGGACGTGAGCAGTTAGGAGCTGAGGCTTGTTGCCCCTCCTAGCAGAACTGCTAACTAAACCAGCATATAGGTGATCAGTACACCAACACACAGGGTAGGGCCACTATTTACTCATGAGTGTTAATGTGATATTACGGGCCAGACCTCAATTGTCTGTTTGCATTTATTCTATTATACACAGTTGGACCTATTTGGATATATTTTTGGGGATTTGATCAATTTAATTAAACAAGCATATAGGTCATCAGTACACCAATACATAGGGTACGGCAACTATTTACCTGTGAGTAATAACATGAAATTGAGTGTCAGGCGTGGCTCTTAATCATCCGTTTCAGTTCATTTATTTATCCACACAGTTGGTATTTTATTTTTTTGGGAATTGTTTAATTTAATTAAACCAATATACATATATAGGTGATCAGTACACCGATACACAGGGTAGGGCAACTATTTGATGTGATAAGAATAAAATCTAGCTGACCTGAGTAAGCTCTTTCAACTGAAATGCGTTAGACTGCCGATCACTGACTATGTGCGTTTTATAAATTTTTAATATTGAATAAATATGAATTGTGATTTTTACTCACTAAATCCAACTCCCCTTTTTGCTAGGGTAACTATTTACCTGTAAGTGTTAATGAGACACTAAGGGTCAGGCCTCCACATGAATTTTTTCTTTTTTGGAATTGTTCAATTTAATTAAACCATCATATAGACGATCAGTACACCAATATGCAGGGTTTGGCATCAATTTACCTGTGAGTGATAACATGAAATTGAGCGTCAGGCCTGGCCCTTGATCTGTTTCTGTTCTTTTTTTTTTTTGGAAGGGGGGGTGGGTGGTTGTCTAATTTAATAAAATTAGGATATAGGTGATCAGTACACTAATACTCAAGGTAGGGCAACTATTTACCTGTGAGTAATAACGTTAAATTGAGTGTCAGGTATGGCCCATAATCATTCATTTTTGTTCATTTATTTCATTTTTTTTTTCATTTTTTGGGGGGAGGGTTGTTGATTTTATTCAAACCAGCATACATACTTGATTACTTTACCAATACACAAGGTATTTGCACAACATTATCCGAGAGGCTCAAAAATGTCAGGGCTACGGAAGGGTTCCAAATGAAAGACCCAGAGCCAGAATGAGGCTAGTAGCAGCACCAATTATCCAGCCAGTAGTAGTAGGAGGCTGCAGTTGTCCCTGCTGGCTTCGGAAAGGCGCAACATTATTGTTGAGAAGAAAGGGGGTGAGCTTTCTGGAACAGCTGGGACAGCTGTGGGATGCACTGCAGTCAGCATGGCTACGGATACCTATGACAACACCTTATTGATTCACTCCGAACCTGTCAAGGCAAGACTATCAAGGAGCAAGAAACTGTCCATCAGATTGATGAAAGGAGGTGTCCAGAAGAGTTTCTGAGTTAAAATACTGACACTGCCACAAAATGTCAAACATTGGTTGCAAGAGCATTGTTATCACTTCCAAGAACTATCCAGATCACCTAATTTCCCAGACTTGAACCAAACTGAGCATTTGTGGGACAACCTTGACCATCATGTTCATTCTATAGATCCTGTCCCACACATCCTCCAGCAGCAACAGGATCACTCCCAACCTATCTAGCTGCTGCGCGTGTTGCACTTGGAAGTTACTTTGGAAATTAGCTGGTGTTCATAATAATGTGACTTAAAGGCTATGTACATCTTTGGTTGCAATTTTTTATTATTGCCGTGTAATCATTTTGAGCTAAAAATCTTTTTTCAATTAGTCTATTAAAAATGATGAGCGTTTTTCCCTGCACAGCTTTCAGTTTATCTACTAGCAGGATCTGTATTTTCTCTCTGCTCCATCAGGCAGGTAGCTAATGGCTCCTTATCTCTGATCCTTATATACACTCATTATAACTCAGTTCTTGTCTTACTGTTGAGAATGGGGCTTAAGTAAATGCTTATAACCTTTAAAGGGGTTGTCCCATGAAAAATATTCTACAGTTTTCAAACCAGCACCTGATATCTTTTGAAATTGCATGTAATTAAAGATTTTGTATAGCCACTGAGTTATTTGATAAAATGTATCTGTATAGTGCCACTTAATTTCGTATTTCTTTGACCTGCTCGCTGATAAGGCCGCACATGCTCAGTTTCATCTTCCAACAGTCTCCTGAGCTGTGATAGGGAGAGTTGAGACATGCCCCTGAGCTGTGATAGGGGGAGCATGGACACGCCCCCTGAGCTGCAGCAGAAAAGACACTCCCCTTCAGCTGCCAGCTTGATATAAATCTTAGTAGAGCAATGAATGTGGAGATCTCTGGATCCATGTGTGGTACAGGACTGGTTCGAGCTTTGATGACCCTAGGCACATGTGAGGCTTCGCAATCCTTTTATTCCATATAGTCCTTAGACCAGTAGTAGCCACTTGACATGTGTCTATTAATTTCTAAAACATCACCTTTATTTATATCAATAATAAAACCAATTTGTTTCTAGCAACCTCTTTAAAACTGTTTACTGCCCGACCCCTGAAGACGCCAAGTTAGTTGATGAAACATGTAGGGGGGCAGCATTTGAGCTTGGTTTTTAGGCAGGAGGTAGTAGAGTGTTGGAAAACAAGAGTGGATTGACTGAAAATACATAGGACTGTGCTAACGCGCTAGCACATCCTAGATCCTCTGAATTTAGTGAGGGATACTGTGAGAATAACAGAGCCCCTATTGTGGTACAAAAGTACAGCACCACTACTCCTGACAGTTTTAAAGAGATTGCTAGAAACAAATTGGTTTTATTATTGATATAAATAAAGGTGATGTTTTAGAAATTAATAGACACATGTCAAGTGGCTACTACTGGTCTAAGGACTATATGGAATAAAAGGATTGTGAAGCCTTACATGTGCCTAGGGTCATTTTGGTGAATTCTATAACACGTGATATTACACCGGGGAATTGTACACTCACTGGCCACTTTATTAGGTACACCATGCTAGTAACGGGTTGGACCCCCTTTTGCCTTCAGAACTGCCTCAATTCTTCGTGGCATAGATTCAACAAGGTGCTGGAAGCATTCCTCAGAGATTTTGGTCCATATTGACATGATGGCATCACACAGTTGCCGCAGGTTTGTCGGCTGCACATCCATGATGCGAATCTCCCGTTCCACCACATCCCAAAGATGCTCTATTGGATTGAGATCTGGTGACTGTGGAGGCCATTTGAGTACAGTGAACTCATTGTCATGTTCAAGAAACCAGTCTGAGATGATTCCAGCTTTATGACATGGCGCATTATCCTGCTGAAAGTAGCCATCAGATGTTGGGTACATTGTGGTCATAAAGGGATGGACATGGTCAGCAACAATACTCAGGTAGGCTGTGGCGTTGCAACGATGCTCAATTGGTACCAAGGGGCCCAAAGAGTGCCAAGAAAATATGCCCCACACCATGACACCACCACCACCAGCTTGAACCGTTGATACAAGGCAGGATGGATCCATGCTTTCATGTTGTTGACGCCAAATTCTGACCCTACCATCCGAATGTCGCAGCAGAAATCGAGACTCATCAGACCAGGCAACGTTTTTCCAATCTTCTACTGTCCAATTTCGATGAGCTTGTGCAAATTGTAGCCTCAGTTTTCCTGTTCTTAGCTGAAAGGAGTGGCACCCGGTGTGGTCTTCTGCTGCTGTAGCCCATCTGCCTCAAAGTTCGACGTACTGTGTGTCAGAGATGCTCTTCTGCCTACCTTGGTTGTAACGGGTGGCAATTTGAGTCACTGTTGCCTTTCTATCAGCTCGAACCAGTCTGCCCATTCTCCTCTGACCTCTGGCATCAACAAGGCATTTCCGCCCACAGAACTGCCGCTCACTGGATGTTTTTTCTTTTTCGGACCATTCTCTGTAAACCCTAGAGATGGTTGTGCGTGAAAATCCCAGTAGATCAGCAGTTTCTGAAATACTCAGGCCAGCCCTTCTGGCACCAACAACCATGCCACGTTCAAAGGCACTCAAATCACCTTTCTTCCCCATACTGATGCTCGGTTTGAACTGCAGGAGATTGTCTTGACCATGTCTACATGCCTAAATGCACTGAGTTGCCGCCATGTGATTGGCTGATTAGAAATTAAGTGTTAACGAGCAGTTGGACAGGTGTACCTAATAAAGTGGCCGGTGAGTGTATACACCAGCAGCTCATGTCCTCTCACCTGAACATCATGGAAATATCGGGAACACAGTTCAATCAGAAGTGGTGGAAGACTCATGTTCTCCACAATGTAGAGCAGATCATCTTGGAAATATTCATACGTCATCTTCAGAACGTGATATTCATACTGACAAAGCTGCTGGAGAAACTGCTGGGTCTCATCATCTAGGAAATGGAGGAGACACAAGAATGAAGTAGTCTAGAACATGGAGGAGACACAAGAATGAAGTCGTCTAGAACATGGAAGAGACACAAGAATGAAGTTGTCTAGAACATGGAGGAGACACAAGACTGAAGTCGTCTAGAACATGGAGGAGACACAAGAATGAAGTTGTCTAGAACATACAGGGGACACGAGAATGAAGTTGTCTAGAACATGGAGGAGACACAAGAATGAAGTTGTCTAGAACATGGAGGAGACACAAGAATGAAGTCGTCTAGAAGATAGAGGAGACACAAGACTGAAGTAGTCTAGAAGATGGAGGAGACAGAAGAATTAAGTCGTCTACAACATGAAGGAGACACAAGACTGAAGTCGTCTAGAACATGGAGGAGACACAAGAATAAGGTCGTCTAGAAGATGGAGGAGACACAAGACTGAAGTCGTGTAGAACATGGAGGAGACACAAGAATGAAGTCGTCTACAACATGGAGGAGACACAAGACTGAAGTCGTCTAGAACATGGAGGAGACACAAGAATGAAGTCGTCTAGAACATACTGTACAGGAGACACGACAATGAAGTTGTCTAGAACTTGGAGGAGACACAAGAATGAAGTTGTCTAGAATATGGAGGAGACACAAGAATGAAGTCGTCTAGAACATGGAGAAGACTGATGACAGTTTATGTGGAATATTCCTGTCCTGGATCATTTTACAGGTTTCCACTAATGAGAAATCCCCGCCCCCCCGTAATTCACTACCACAATTACTGCAGGATACATTCACAGGAGACATATTCGCATTGATATTTGTAATTATATGTAGTGCCCTGGAGTAAGGGTACCTTAGATTAGGGATATTTGTGGACATTTGTCCCCAAGAAAAGCCAGCAAATTACTACTTTCGTGCACTTTGAAGGGTTAACTTGTACTATGATTTATGCTATTGATGCTTACACACGTACTACATGTTTATTGTAATTTATCTTTTTTATTTAAACAGTTTTTGCACTGCACTGTTGAAAGGGTTATTTCACAGCCAGCTAATACTGAGAGACTTTGGGACATTTCAGCCTGTGAACCGAGAAGCTAGTAATTTCTACATTTACCATAAGAGCTAACTTATATAGGAAAAAAAACAGACACAGTGAGCTTTTGACCATGTGATTTACCTCAGCCAGATGGTTGTTTACCTCGGGAAACTGCTTAGTCAATCCTGTTGACTTGTAGTGACGCACAATACAATTTAAATGGCAGTTGTGAACTGCAACATTGTTTCTGTTAGGCTGTGCTTCACCAACTGCACCCCTCCCACTACCGTAGAAGGTTCTGGATTAGTTACAAACTGCATAAAAGTAGAAAAGTCAGAAACGCTAGTGGTCTGCAGATATGGACCAATGTTTAGTAGGAGAGACTCTGCCAGACTGCATGAGTTACAAGAAAACAGTGAGACGGGGGTACCCTGCCTGATAACTGAACTGAAAATCCTGGGCCACCAGTGCTTTGGCCAGGGGACCACCATTCTAAGAAAGAGAGGGACAGCTAGCACAGGCCTTTCCTAAACATGGAAACTTCTTCTGCCAGGGAGGTGACTGGAGAAGTCAGTTCAGTGTATTGCCTACATTGTTTTGCACTTGAGTTCCTCTAGTAAAGAAATACACTGGTTTACTGCAAAGCTTGACTCTGGACGTTTTTCCCATTGGGGTACACCAAAATTTACCATCCTCTTTAGAGAGCAGCAACATGTGGTGACACCTCAATGGTGGATCCAGGGTAGTGTTGGGGTCACCTCAAACCCAATCATTGCATACATACAGTACATATAGATACATGACAGAGGTCAGTCACTGGCGAGTGGAAAGTTCCCCTATTCAGTACAGAGAAACAGTCTCAACAATAGGCTGCCCTTAAAATTTGCCTAAATCTTTGAATAAACTTTATTAAACCATATTCCATATGTCATAAATTAATGTTTGTAAAATACATTTTTTTTTTACATTTTCCCTGTGAAATAGGCATCTTAAATTCAAGTGCCTATAGGGCTTTAAGTGGTGTAGTATGTGTTAACAAAACCTGAGGCAAGCACAGCTCCTCCTAACCTGTGAATACACCCCTTTTTATAGAACCACACACCATGCTATACTAAGACCAACATTACCAATAACAACACTATATAATAGACAAATAATAGCCTGACCATGAACACATATTACCACCTCATAGCGACTGAATATGACACCACACTGATCATTAGCTCCATGCCCCCCACAAGCCCTATTAACAGTAGCACAATTAAAATTCCCAGTGGGGCTCCTAGTGGGGCTGGTCAGGGCATGGGGCCTAAATAATGTTTGGATATGGCTTAATATGGAGGATTATTACTGAGGGGGGGCCTAAGTGGAGTCTGCACAGCAGGCCAAAGGGTATTTTACTAGTAATACTTACTGTGCCCCCCACAGTAATAATCGTCCTTTATTAAGTCAGCTACTTCAATCCCTATTTAGGCAACATATGACCCCCCCACCCGTCCCATGTGACCACAACCCCCTTCCCCGTGCCAGCCCAACTAATACAGTTACAGTATGTGTAAAATTTAATTGTAAAATTCCCATGTCTGGATCCTGGTCACTCGTGGCAGCCCTCCCCTACTCTCATGAAAATTGATCCTATGGGAAGCGAACCCCTAAACAAAAAAGACAAGAAAAAAACAAACACATTGCTACTCTTCATGTTCATGTACTCTTCATGCTTTTCTGTCCTGGGGGTGGTGCAGACCACAAGAAAGCCAAGCATGCGTGATGTGATGACTCACCATTGCTCAGGCACTCCGATTATTTATCAGTCTGTGCAAGCTCAGCAATTTCGTAGGCTATAGCCTCAAGTATGATTTAGTGAACGGTCATGGCAGGATGTGCTCGCACAGTGCTCTCTCTGCCACGAACAGAGTGAATGGCATAGTAAACAACTAAGAGTGCCCTGGTGGCCGCTCCTACGCCCCACCCCCACGCTATACCAGTGAGCTCTTTGAAATCTGGACACCAGAACACCACTAACAGTTTTAGTCATCCATGCTGTATGCTATTGGCCACTGTTAGATGGTGGTTGGTGACTTTTTAATATAGCGGGTGATCCCTCTTCACTACACCCTAGTGCTGTAGGTGGACATCTGCTTGTATCTGTTCTTGTACTGTATGTTTTATACAATATATAATAAAGATGTCATATTACCATTACTCTGTGTCTGAGGATGTGGTCAGTTTCATGTCACACGTGTGCCGTATGTTATTGTCCACTTTTAGGCAAAGGTGACTTTTTAGTACAGAGGGTGATCCCTCATTACTAGACCCCAGTTTTGTAGGTGGACATCTGCTTTTATCAATTCTGGTATTGTATGTTTTATTAATTACATGAGGGAGATGTGATAGCACCATTACTCTGTGTCTGAGGACGGTATCAGTTTCATGTTACATGTGCTGTATGTAGAGATGAGCGAGCAGTGCTCGTTACGAGCACTGTAGCGCTCGGGTCCCGTGTGAAATGCCCGCAGGCATTGCGGATCCATCCTCAGCTGCATGTAAGTCAATGAGGACGGATCGTTCGGTATGACACTCATACCAAACGTTCCGTCCCCACTGACTTTAAGACGGGTGAGGACGGAACCGTTTGGTATGAGTGTCAAAGCAAACGATCCGTCCTCATTGACTTACATGCAGCTGAGGACGGATCCGCAATGCCTGCGGGCATTTCACACAGGACCCGAGCGCTACAGTGCTCATAACGAGCACTGCTCGCTCATCTCTAGCTGTATGCCATTGTCCACTGTTAGACACTGGTGTCTCAAAACTGACAGAACATGCTGGGGGAGATAACTTATTAAACTCCCTTCATATGTTATTAAGTTGGGATAGTTTGGGCAGGGTGGGGAGTTGTGTTTCTTCACTTTGTACTGGTTAAATGTGAATGTGGGAGTGAACGTTGTGTCTGTGCCATGATAACTGTCATACAGTTGTCATTTGCATCGTGTTAGATAAGTGCAAACTCTAACAACTTGGCTCTGGTGCTGGAGGTGGCTTTATTGGCCTCTTATGAGGAATTGTTGAACATTGTATATTGAAGGCGGTGTCTACCTGACTCATGGTTATACCTCTAATATGGTTGAAACAGTATGGAGTTTAACTACTTTTGTAGATTGCTTTTCTGTAAGGCTAGTTTCACAGTGCCGGCACAGCCTTTTGGCAGGCTTTTCCAGCGTAGAATGACGGGAATGGCACTAACAAAAAACGCTGCACTCAGCAGTACTTGTCAGGCCACTTCTCTGCATATTTGCCAGGTTTTGGCCGGATCTCTGCCGAACCTCATTATAATTAATGTGGCCAGACGGTATTCTGGCAGTGACGGATCCAGCAGGCTGTTCTCTGCCTGAACAGCCTGTTGGATCGGTCAAGTGCAAATGTAAAAAAACTCCCCATAATCAGCTTTCTGAGCTCCCTAGAAGAAAACTAACATAGAGGGAAATAAGGGAAGTGAAGTCACTACATAGAGTATTGGCACATTCAAGAGAAGGCAGACACCCCCGGCTTGAAATGCATTAGCTGAAGCAGGGAATAACATGGCTGAAAGAGACTTTAGGGAAGTCCTAACATATTCCTTCACAATTATGATTGTACAGAGAACCATAGCTATTACGCAAACCTTTATTGAAAACTACTGAGAAATGCTACTAACTTGCATTTGGAGAAGTTTGAAATTGATCATATCAAAAAGAAAGTGTTCAAGTTTAATAAAGATCAGGACAACTACTTAGCAAACCAAATCAGAAAATGTCAAAAAACACAAATCTTCCAGATTTGATTTATCTAGAAAAAGGGAATCTAATGATATGGCAAATATTAATGATAACTTAAACATTTCTAATTTAAAAAAAACCTGCACATGCCTATGTGAAGTATAGGTTTGCATTAATGACAATCGAATATTACAATTAGAATTGCTGAGCGGGTCACTATAGATATATTTATGAAAGCAAGACTACAGTACAATGATATAAGAGGTCAGTACAGAGATCTCTCCCATCATCTATTTATCCCCAGGACTGTGACTGTGACGAGGGGACATCCTCTGCGTCTGGAGGAAAGAAGGTTTGTACACAAACATAGAAGAGGATTCTTTACGGTAAGAGCAGTGAGACTATGGAACTCTCTGCCTGAGGAGGTGGTGATGGTAAGTTCACTAAAAGAGTTCAAGAAGGGCCTGGATGTATTTTTGGAGGGTAATAATATTACAGGCTATAGTTACTAGAGAGGGGTCGTTGATCCAGGGAGTTATTCTGATGCCTGATTGGAGTCGGGAAGGAATTTTTTTCCCTAAAGTGGGGAAAACTGGCTTCTACCTCACAGGGTTTTTTGCCTTCCTCTGGATCAACTTGTAGGAAAACAGGCTGAACTGGATGGACAGATGTCTTTTTTCGGCCTTATAGACTATGTTACTAAGTTACTATGATATGCTACCATGTACACATATAACGACTGTATTATACTGGACGGTGCACGTACACAGCGAGCCGGATATGTAACTCACTACACCCAATGTATGGGGCAGCAGTTCAGGTAATGTCCTAGTTTTTGAGCATTGTCGAGAGAAAGATGGAATGAGGCACATAACAAGTGAACAAACTGTCCATAAACCATTGTCCTCCCCATGGAAGTACCCGTCGCTTAAAGTGTCATGCTGGCCCACAAATCGCCAAATGTATGCATCCATTATTGAGGACGCCATTGTCAGCTAGATGTCCAGGTAAGTGAGATTTGTATTTTGTGTGACTTGTTTGCTCTACCCTAGTACTATAACCCGTTGGACACAATCATTACTTTGGACTTTTTGGATAATAAATCAGAAGGTGATTTATGAGCTATAACGTCTCTAGATCTCTTTAACATGCGTTCTCCATGTCTTCTTGTTGTAATCTTCTAATGGTGTCATCTGCTTCCTTTTCATGGATTGATGCAGGAAAGGTCCCCTATTGGAATGGACCTGATAGTGTGGCGTGGATGTCAACTGTGTTACCTGCAGTCTTGTACATGGAGGAAATAATAGGTTCCCCCACAGTCCCCCGTAATGTCAGATCCCAAAAATTAATTATATTATAATGAAGTAGAGATTAAATTTTAAGGGTTATTTAAATAGCCAACGAGCAGTCAACGATCCGATGACTATTCAGCTGTACATGGCAGGCCTAGGGAAGACTGTTAGGCCCTGGCTGCCTTTACAAACCCTCCCCACCCAGTAACCGTATAACGGGGAATTCCATGAGGTAAGAAAGGGAACTACCATCCTTCCCTTAAACCACTCAGAAGCTGTGGTCAGCATTGACTGGGAAACTGTTGTGTTTTGGGGGCACTGGGACTTTTTCCCTAGGTATTTTGTGGGTTAGGATTAGGTACAGGGTAAGGGTTGGTTTATGGTGGACATGAGTTCTCAGGATGATCTGGAACAGGGCTACACTCACTTAGAATCCCATACATTCCAGGCACAGAAAGGGCTGAAGGACATGTGATGACAACATATGACAATGAGTGCACAGGTCCCGCACCCTGTGGTTCAGCGGTAGTCTGGAATAATGCCTTGAGTGTATGGCCTCCCTGGAGACTAGCACTGCAGAGGAGGCAAGAGATCGGACAGCTGTTTTGACACTTGTTCCCCCACTTGCTGTGATCCTGCCGAACAGGGACTGAATATTGCTTGGAGAGGGGGCTAAAACACCAACATTGCTACCAATGAGAGAGGTGGCAGAGGGGACAATGCTGCTACCACTGGGAAAGAAGGGGGAAAGGGGACAATACTGCAGCCAATGGCTTGCTGTGATCCTGCCTAACAAGGAATGAATATTGCTTGGAGAGGGGACTAGAACGCCAACACTGCTACCAATGAGGGAGAGGTGGCAGAGGGGAAAATGCTGCTGCCACTGGAAAGGAGACAATGCTGCAGCCATTGGGGAAGGGGTCAGTAATGCTGCTACAGAGGGGGATGGGTGTTAAGGGGGACATTGCTACTGCCAGTGAGGAAGAGATGGGAAGGGAGACAATTCTGTGGCCGCTGAAGGATGGGTGAGCTAGAGACAATTCTATTGTCAATGTTTCTGCACTGTGGTGTTTGGCAATGGTAGTGAATTGTGTGCTGCAGTATGGTATTTCGCACTACTTGGGCATTATTTTATGCTGCACCATGGTTCTTATTTGGTTCTGCTGTCTGCTGGGGAGGTATTTTGTGCTGCTATGTGACATCTGGTGCTCCTGGGAAGATATTTTGTGCTGCCCTGTGGTGCAAGTGTCGAGCTATTGTCTATCCATGAACGTGTAATTAGATGTTTCTATGATTCTGCATAGCTCCCATTCATTCCAATAGGAGGAAGAGAAATAGTGGCGCTCCTACCCACTTGATTGGGGCAAACGTTTAGTCCCAACGTGCCAAGGAACCCGTGAGATGGGGCACCTTGAGGGAAGTGGTGATGGGAGACTAAATAAAGTAAAATTCACCAGATGGTGCATCATGTGACACTACTTTTCTGTGATATGGGAGGTGGTATTTTATGTGGCTGAAGAGGTTTGTGTTTAGAGGCATTGTCTGGGTGTTACGACTCACCCCAGCTGATCAGCTGCTTGATGAGGCAGCAGAGCTGAGTAGAGCTCCATATCCTCTTCAAAGCTTACTAAGCACAGCGCCATCGACTGTATACTGACTGTGCTTGGTATTGCATCTCAGCCCTATTGAATCCGGCTGAGCCCAGGCCATGTGACCAATGAATACAACATCACTAAACAAAAAAGGGCTCACAGCAGAGCCACAATCTCTTCAAACAACTGATCAGTGGGGGTGCTGGGAGTTGAACCCTGACTGATCAGACGTTGATGAGCTATCCTAAGGGTAAGCCATCAAAAATCTCAGACAACCCCTTTAATCGCAGTCCGGCAGCAGCCATATGACAGTATATATCTGCTGTGTGACCTCATTTCCTGTTAAGTCTGTTCCTCATCAGGACATTGGAAGGAGAGAATCGTACAGAGGTCGTAGATCAGTCACCACATCCAGTGATAAGAGAAGAGGAGGAATCCTTACCATCGCCAGGGGTTATAATACTCATCCTGGACCTGGGCCAACATCAAAATATCCTGCAAAATAAAAAAAACTTTATTACATTTAGGTACAAAATAAAATTCAGAATTTACTTAGATTTTTCTCCTCACATTCTGAAGTAAGGTTTTTATCTTCACTTTGATGTTATTGATGAGGTTTAGAGTCAAGCATAATACTTTGCATAATTTTTTAATTATTGCATTATACATACTTTGACCTAAAAATCACTTTTTCAATCGGTCTTTATTAACAATATGGAATCCTTTTTTGTGTACAGAGCTGACATGCTCTACCAGCTGCCTGTGGATTTTTTGTCAATTCCGTCATCTGTGGAGCAGACGGACTCCTCATCTCTTCTCTCTGACCTTATAAACACTCATTAAAGCTCAATTCTTACTTTACTGATAAGAATGTGGCTTAAATAGGTGTTTATGACCTCTTAGTAGTCTACAGATAAGAGTAATTAGATGACTGCACAAAGTGAAAGTACCAGTCACACAGTTAGGAAAACAGTTAATCCTTTGTGACTGAACAGCTCAATAGTTTTAATAAAGACCAATTGAAAATATGATTTTTAGCCAAAAATAAGTTAAATTCAATCATAAAAAAATGGACTACAAAGGGGTACATAGCTTGGGATATTTATAAATTATTGCCTATTGTTTTGTCACTCAGCGATCCCCACAGGGAGTTATATTAGTTATTATTTTGATCAAAGTATTACATTACAGTCTACGGGTCCCCAGACTCCTGCTCCAATGGCCCAGACCAGCAGAAGAGCTGAACTGGACTGTTTAACCCCTTAGATGCTGTAGTCAGTAGTGACCGTGGTAACTAAATGGTTTAGAGGGAAGGGGCTTCCTTTCTCAGACATCAGCACAGTGCAAATGAGACCTCGGGGTGCCGATGCCTCCACATGACTGTTGAAGGCCCCGGGCCTTCCTGCAGTGTATCCTATGGAGCATAGTGGTCACTGCCAACATAGCACTGACAGTATAACTCTCTGTAATGCATAAGCATTACAGAGAATTATACAAGCAATTAAAAGATTGCCTAGTAAGGTCCCCTAGTGGGACTATTTATATTTAAGAATACTTTTATAAAATTAATTCCGAGCTAAAACAAAAAAAACATTTTTCATTGAAATAAAAAACACTTCAACAGAAAAATTATATAACAGAAAAGGATAGCAATGAAAACTACCAGTCTTCCAGCAAAAATCAAGCCCTAAAACGGGAAGGAAACCTCTGGCATTCAAGCTGTTGTGAAACCACAACTCCTAGTATGCATACTTGTTCTAACAACTCTCATAGAAATGAAAGGAGCATGCTGGGAATTGCAGTTTCACAGCAGCTGGAGTGCCGGAGGTTTCCGATCCCTGTCCTAAAACACTAACTTGTAATGTTATTTATGAACACAGCAACATTTGTCATGTAAAAAATCAGTATCTGTGCTGCTGTTTTTTCCAACCCCCTACCAAAATGAGTAAATCAAACCTGAACGCCAAGTTATCTGTGCCCCAAAAATGGAGCAATTAAAAATTAGAAACTGTCCCAGAAAAAACAAGCCCAGTATATAACAGTATATAACCACAGTTGTCCTGTGTGTGGACGGTATGTGGTCAGGTATATACCGGCTGTATAGTTACAGTATATAACCACAGCTTGTCCTATGTGTGGACGGTATGGTCGGTATATGACTGGCTGTATAGTTACAGTATATAACCATAGCTTGTCCTGTGTGTGGACGGTATGTGGTCAGGTATATGACCGGCTGTATAGTTACAGTATATAACCACAGCTTGTCCTGTATGTGGACGGTATGTGGTAGGTATATACCGGCTGTATAGTTACAGTATATAACCACAGCTTGTCTATGTGTGGACGGTATTGGTCAGGTATATGACTGGCTGTATAGTTACAGTATATAACCACAGCTTGTCCCTGTGTGTGGACGGTATGTGGTAGGTATATGACCGGCTGTATAGTTACAGTATATAACCACAGCTTGTCCTATGTGTGGACTATGTGGTAGGATATGACTGGCTGTAAGTTACAGTATATAACCACAGCTTGTCCTGTATGTGTATGTATGTAACAGTATTGGTCAGGTATACTGGCTGTATAGTTCAGTATTAACCACAGCTTGTCCTGTGTGTGGACGGTATGTGGTCAGGTTATGACTGGCTGTATAGTTACAGTATATAACACATCTTGTCCTGTATGTGGACGGTAATGTGGCAGGTATATGACGGCTGTATAGTTGATATGTTACAGTATATAACCCACAGCTTGTCCTGTGTGTGGACGGTATGTGGTCAGGTATTGAACGGCTGTATAGTTCAGTATATAACCACGCTTGTCCTGTGTGTGGACGGTAATGTGGTCAGGTAATATAACTGACTGTATAGTACAGTATATAACCACAGCTTGTCCTGTATGTGGACGGTATGTGGTCAGGTATATGACCGGCTGTATAGTTACAGTATATAACCACAGCTTGTCCTATGTGTGGACGGTTATGTGGTCAGGTATATGACTGGCTGTATAGTTACAGTATATAACCACAGCTTGTCCTATGTGTGGACGGTATGTGGTCAGGTATATGACCGGCTGTATAGTTACAGTATATAACCACAGCTTGTCCGTATGTGTGGACGGTATGTGGTCAGGTATATGACTGGCTGTATAGTTACAGTATATAACCACAGCTTGTCCTATGTGTGGACGGTATGTGGTCAGGTATATGACGGCTGTATAGTACAGTATATAACCACAGCTTGTCCTGTGTGTGGATGGTATGTGGTCATGTATATGACTGGCTGTATAGGTTAACAGTATATAACCACAGCTTGTCCTGTGTGTGGACGGTATGTGGTCAGATATATGACCGGCTGTATAGTTACAGTATATAACCACAGCTTGTCCTATGTGTGGACGGTATGTGGTCAGGTATATGACCGGCTGTATAGTTACAGTATATAACCACAGCTTGTCCTATGTGTGGACGGTATGTGGTCAAGTACATGACTGGCTGTATAGTTTACAGTATATAACCACAGCTTGTCGTATGTGTGGACGGTATGTGGTCAGGTATATGACTGACTGTATAATTACAGTATATAACCACAGCTTGTCTTGTGTGTGGACGGTATGGTGGTCAGGTATATGACGGCTGTATAGTTACAGTATATAACCACAGCTTGTCCTATGTGTGGACGGTATGTGGTCAGGTATAATGACGGCTGTATAGTTACAGTATATAACCACAGCTTGTCCTATGTGTGGACGTATGTGTCAGGTATATGACCGGCTGTATAGTTACAGTATAAACCACAGCTTGTCCTGTGTGTGGACGGTATGTGGTCAGGTATATGACTGGCTGTATAGTTACAGTATATAACCAAGACTTGTCCTATGTCTGGACGGTATGTGGTCAGGTATATGACTGCTTATAGTTACAGTAATAACCACAGCTTGTCCTATGTGTGGACGGTATGTGGTCAGGTATATGACTGGTATAGTTACAGTAGTATAACCACAGGCTTGTCCTGTATGTGGATGGTATGTGGTCAGTATATAGCTGTATAGTTAACAGTATATAACCACAGCTTGTCCTATGTGTGGACGGTATGTGGTCAGGTATATGACCGGCTGTATAATAAGTATATAACCACAGCTTGTCCTGTGTGTGGACGGTATGTGGTCAGGTATATGACTGGCTGTATAGTTACAGTATATAACCACAGCTTGTCCTGTGTGTGGACGTATGTGGTCAGGATATGACTGGCTGTAAGTTACAGTATATAACCACAGCTTGTCCTGTGTGTGGACGGTATGTGGTCGGTATGATGACGGCTGTATTTACAGTATATAACCACAGCTTGTCCTATGTGTGGACGGTATGTGGTCAGGTATATGACCGGCTGTATAGTTACAGTATATAACCACAGCTTGTCTATGTGTGGACGGTATGTGGTCAGGTATATGACTGGCTGTTAGTTACAGTATATAACCACAGCTTGTCTGTGTGACGGTATGTGGTCAGGTATATGACTGGCTGTATAGTTACAGTATATAACCAGTTGTCCTGTGTGTGGACGGTTGTGGTCAGGTATATGACCGGCTGTATAGTTACAGTATATAACCACAGCTTGTCCTATGTGTGGAGGTATGTGTCAGGTATATGACCGGCTGTATAGTTACAGTATATAACCACAGCTTGTCCTATGTATGTGGAAGGTATGTGGTCAGGTATATGACTGGCTGTATAGTTACAGTATAAACCACAGCTTGTCCTGTATGTGGACGGTATGTGGTCAGGTATATGACTGCTGTATAGTTACAGTTACAACCACAGCTTGTCCTATGTGTGGACGGTATGTGGTCAGGTATATGACTGGCTGTATAGTTAGCAGTAATATAACCACAGCTTTGTCCAGTATGTGGACGGTATGTGGTCAGGTAATATGAGTGGCTGTATAGTTACAGTATATAACCACAGCTTGTCCAGTATGTGGACGGTATGTGGTCAGGTATATGAGTGGCTGTATAGTTACAGTAATATAACCACAGCTTGTCCTGTGTGTGGACGGTATGTGGTCAGGTATATGACCTGGCTGTATAGTTACAGTATATAACCACTGCTTGTCCTGTGTGTGGACAGGTATGTGGTCAGGTATATGACCGGCGTATAGTTACAGTAGTAATAACCACTGCTTGTCCTGTGTGTGGACGGTATGTGTCACTGGCTGTATGTATACAGTACAGTAATAAACCACAGCTTGTCCTATGTGTGGACGGTATGTGGTCAGGTATTGACCGGTTGTATAGTTACAGTATATAACCACAGCTTGTCCTGTATGTGGACGGTATGTGGTCAGGTATATGACTGGCTGTATAGTTACAGTATATAACCACAGTTGTCCTGTGTATGGACGTATGTGGTCAGGTAATAGACTGGCTGTATAGTTACAGTATATAACCACATGCTAATGTGTGGGTATGTTGTCAGGTATATGACTTGGCTTGGTTAGTTAAGTATATAAACCACAGCTTGTCCTGTGTGTGGACGGTATGTGGTCAGGTATATGACTGGCTGTATAGTTACAGTATACCACAGCTTGTCCTGTATGTGGACGGATGTGGTCAGGTATATGACTGGCTGATATTACAGTATATAAACCACAGCTTGTCCTGTAGTGGACGGTATGTGGTCAGGTATATGATGGCTGTATAGTTACAGTTATAACCACAGTTGTCCTTGTGTGGACGGTATGTGGCAGGTATATGACTGGCTGTATAGTTACAGTAATATAACCAGCAGTTGTCCTGTATGTGCACGGTATGTGGTCAGGTATATGACCGGCTGTATAGTTACAGTATATAACCACAGCTTTGTCCTGTGTGTGGATGGTATGTGGTAGGTATTGACTGGCTGTATAGTTACAGTATATACCACAGTTGTCCTATGTGTGGACGGTATGTGTCAGGTATATGACGGCTGTATAGTTACAGTATATAACCACACTTGTCCTGTATGTGGACGGTATGTGGTCAGGTATATGACTGGCTGTATAGTTACAGTATATAACCACAGCTTGTGCCTATGTGTGGACGGTATGTGGTCAGGTATATGACCGGCTGTATAGTTACAGTATATAACCACACTGCTTGTATCAGCTTGTCCAGTGTGGACGGTATGTGGTCAGGTATATGACTGGCTGTATAGTTACAGTATATAACACAGCTTGTCCTGTATGTGGACGGTATGTGGTCAGGTACATGACTGCTGTTATAGTTACAGTATATAACCACAGCTTGTCCAGTATGTGGACGGTATGTGGTCAGGTATATGACTGGCTGTATATAGTAAGTATAACCACAGCTTTGTGTGTGGACGGTATGTGGTAGGTATGACTGGCTGTATATTCAGTATATAACCACAGCTGTCCTGGTGGACGGTATGTGGTCAGGTATATGACGGCTGTATAGTTACAGTATATAACCACAGCTTGTCCTGTGTGTGGACGGTATGTGGTCAGGTATATGACTGGCTGTATATTACAGTATATAACCACAGCTTGTCCTATGTGTGGACGGTATGTGGTCAGGTATATGACTGGCTGTATAGTTACAGTATATAACCACAGCTTGCCTGTGTGTGGACAGTGTCAGGTATATGACTGGCTGTATAGTTACAGTATATAACCACAGCTGTCCTGTGTGTGGACGGTATGTGGTCAGGTATATGACTGGCTGTATAATTACAGTATATAACCACAGCTTGTCCTGTATGTGGACGGTATGTGTGGTCAGGTATATGACTGGCTGTATAGTTACAGTATATAACCACAGCTTGTCCTGTGTGTGGACGGTATGTGGTCAGGTAATGACTGGCTGTATAGTACAGTTATAACCACAGCTTGTCCTGTATGTTGGACGTATGTGGTCAGTATATGACTGGCTGTATAGTTACAGTATATAACCACGCTGTCGCTGTAATGTGGACGGTATGTGGTCAGGTATATGACTGGCTGTATAGTTACAGTATATAACCACAGCCTTTCCTGTGTGAGGATGGTAGCTTGTGGTCAGGTATATGACTGGCTGTATAGTTACAGTATATAACCACCAGCTTGTCCTATGTGTGGACGGTATGTGGTCAGGTATATGACCGGCTGATAGTTACAGTATATTAACCAAGTTGTCCAGTATGTGGACGGTTGTGGTCAGGTATATGACTGGCTGTATAGTTACAGTATATAACCACGCTGTCCTATGTGTGGACGGTATGTGGTCAGGTAATGACTGGCTGTATATATATGTTACAGGTATATATACCACCACTGCTTGTCCTGGACGGTATGTGGTCAGGGACGGTATGTGGTCAGGTATATGACTGGCTGTATAGTTACAGTATATAACCAAGCTTGTCCTGTGGACGGTATGTGGTGCAGGTATATGACTGGCTGATAGTTACAGTATATAACCACAGCTTGTTCCTTGTTGTGGACGGTATGTGGTCAGGTAATATGACTGGCTGTATAGTTACAGTATATAAACAACACGGCTAGTTACAGTATTAACCACAGTCTATATGTCCTAATGTGTGGACGGTATGTGGTCAGTATATGACTGGCTGTATAGTTACAGTATATAACCACAGCTTGTCCTGTGTGTGGACGGTATGTGGTCAGGTATATGACTGGCTGTATATACAGTATATAACCACAGCTTGTCCCTATGTGTGGGTATGTGGTCAGGTATATGACCGGCTGTATAGTTACAGTATATAACCACAGCTTGTCCTGTATGTGGACGGTATGTGGTCAGGTATATGACTGGCTGTTATAGTTACAGTATATAACCACAGCTTGTCTTAGTGTGGACGGTATGTGGTCAGGTATATGACTGCTGTATAGTTACAGTATATAACCACAGCTTGTCCTGTGTGTGGACGGTATGTGGTCAGGTATATGACTGGCTGTATAGTTACAGTATAACACAGCTTGTCCTGTATGTGGACGGTATGTGGTCAGGTATATGACTGGCTGTATAGTTACAGTATATAACCACAGCTTGTCCTGTATGTGGACGGTATGTGGTCAGGTATATATGACTGGGCTGTATAGTTACAGTATATAACCACAGCTTGTCCTATGTGTGGACGGTATGTGGTCAGGTATATGACTGGCTGTATAGTTACAGTATATAACCACAGCTTGTCCTATGTGTGGACGGTATTGTGGTCAGTATATGACTGGCTGTATAGTTACAGTATATAACCACAGCTTGTCCTAGTGTGTGGACGGTATGTGGTCAGGTATATGACTGGCCGTATAGTTACAGTATATAACACAGCTTGTCCTATGTGTGGACGGTATGTGTGTCAGGTATATGACCGGCTGTATAGTTACAGTATATAACCACAGCTTGTCCTGTGTGTGGACGGTATGTGGTCAGGTATATGACTGGCTGTATAGTTACAGTATATAACCACAGCTTGTCTAGTGTGGTGGACGGTATGTGGTCAGGTATATGACTGGCTGTATAGTTACAGTATATAACCACAGCTTGTCCTATGTGTGGACGGTATGTGGTCAGGTATATATGACTGGCTGTATAGTTACAGTATATAACCACAGCTTGTCTGTGTGGACGGTATGTGGTCAGGTATATGACTGGCTGTATAGTACAGTATATAACCACAGCTTGTCCTATGTGTGGACGGTATGTGTAGGTATATTGACGGCTGTATAGTTCAGTATATAACCACAGCTTGTCTTGTGTGGACGGTATGTGGT